>JARVGV010000630.1:15242187-15270907 GCA_031762435.1 Hypsolebias longignatus | reverse complement strand
ACATTCAGCAAGTACTTTTACTTTAATACTTTAAGTATTTTTAAAAGCAAGTACTTATTTACTTTTACTTAAGTAAACTCATTAATATGGTACGTCTACTTTTACTAGAGTGCATTTTTGTCTGTTTATTTGTACTTTTACTTAAGTACTGTACAGTGTTTGAGTACTTTCTCCACCACTGCTGGTTATAATGATTCCAGCACTTGATCATAGTGGTACTGGGTCAGCCTTTCGTCCCGGCTAACACCTGACCAGGCTTGGTGTGAGACTCACTGCAGACCTGTTTTCACAATACACACCATTTATTTAAGGGAAAACAAAGACATTTCTGTGCCTTTTAACACAGTGTGGCTTTGACGTGTAATCGCAACAACGTGACAGACACAGTACCTCCCAAAATGGCTGCTAAGTATCGCGTCTAGTGTTTCTGTTTCAGTGCTGACAATAAGAAAACGTGTGGACGTAAAGTGGAACTTGTCAGAGCGCTTCAGTGCCTGTTTGCTGCAGGTTCTGCTGTTTCCTTCAGAATAACCTCGTTTTTTATTTTATTTTTATGAGCTACTTCCCCTCGCTGCCTCTCCGGTAATCACCCTGTACCACATGGAGGCTCGTCACATCTGCTCTCCTCTTTCATACCCACTCTCTGATAGAAAGATTGTGTGTTTCAAACCTACTCAACCATAGTCAAACCTACTCAACCGTCAGTCTCCCTGTAGCTGCTGGAGTCGTTCCCAGGTGGGACAAAAGGTGCACAGATAAGAGGAAGCTGGGCCTCCGAGGGAGGCGGGTTAAGTTTAAGGTGAAGGTTTGACATGGCCGACTGTCTACTTGCTTTGGCTGCTTCCTCCCTCCCTCTTCCTCCTCCACCTCCTGATGTGAGGCTCAGACTCAGTCCCCCCACTTCCCATGTCCCTGGGCTCATACTTGACGGCCCCCACTGCTCCGGCTTTAATGAGGAAGATGAAAGAGGTGTAGCCAGCCCTCCTCCTCTTCGATTCACTTTGCTCCTCGTCCTCAACGGCCCTCCAGCATCATCTAGCACTTTGTGCAGGAGTGTGTGTGTGTGTGTAGGGCGGCAGGGGTGGGGGTCCTACTGTAATAAAACGAGACTGAACCTGGTTTAAATTTTTCAGGTGTAATTCCTTCTGATCTTCTGAGCACATTTCCTCTCGTTCTTCACGTCTTGTGTTCTGCTTTGCAGCTCTGCTATGATTAAATCATAAACTCCAGTTTTAGTTTTCTTCATGTCCTTTCACCAGTTCTTGTGTGTAGTTTGACTCTGATGACGGGGCCCATGTTTGGCCGTGCCTGTTAGCAAACTATCTCACTGGATAAGTTTCCCTGAAACCCGATAAAAGTAATCACTGGATCATGGGCATCAAAAACTGATCAACTTACAACATAAACCACGTTCAAGATGGCAGCAACAGCCAACTGACATAAAAACATACAGAAACGACTACAGCTCACCAACACGGAGCTAAAATTTAGTTTGTAGCTGAAGGTCAATCTCAACATCTTGCAATAATATTGCAAAAGATCTTAGTCTAAAACTCATGGAAGGAAATTGGTGACATGCATTAATTTAATTGTATGCACTTGCAGCTACAGGTGAGGTTTTGCCCCAACACCCTGGTCTTTTATTAATCAGACAAGATAAAATGATGAACCAAACAGTCCAGTTGACTCAGACCTGAGTTACCTGTAGTTGGAAGGTTTGTCCTTCTATTCTAGCTTCATCGTTGCCATCTGGAAACTGCAGCATTTGGTCAGAACAGTAATCCCTTCAGTCCAGCTCTTCTTCAAATCTCTGCAGCAGGATGACGAGTGAAAGCCTCAAACTAGGTCATCTGTTTGACAAAAGGAGTACAAACAATCTCATAAACCAGTCCTCAACTTTATATTATTCAGAAACATACATAAAAAATATACAGTATAAATTTTGATGAGCTGTTTCTGTTTGCAGGTGTAAAGATCTGCACTGTTGAGATGTAATCTGGTAGAATGCTGCCACCTTGTGGACAGTTTATGAGTTACAAAAGTGCCTGTGTCAAACCGTGCAGTCCTTGTAAAGTTGGCGTTTTTGTGTTTCTATGGCTTTGATTAAACACACAGAGCAAGATGTGATGTGGTCCTGTTGGTGCCATTGTGCCGGGATCTTCAGCTCTCACTGGAGCGCTTCACAGCAGCGTGTGAAGCGGCTGAGATGAGAATCATCACCTCCAAATGTGAGGTCGTGGTCCTCAGTTTGGAAAAGGGTGGATCGCTCTCTTCGGGTTGAGGTTCTGCCTCAAGCGGAAGAGTTCAAACATCTCAGGGTTTTGTTCACGAGTGAAGAAAGAATGGAGCAGAAGATTGACCGATTGGTGCAGCGTCTGCAGTATTGCGGACTCTGCGCTGGTCCTTTGTGGTGAAAGAGGGCGCTGAGCTGTAAGGCAGAGCTCTGTTTACCTGTTGGTCTACGATCCCCTCACCTACAGAGACAAGCTCTGGGTAGTGACTGAAAGAACGAGATGGGTGAAATGAGTTTCCTCTGAAGGGTAGCTGGACTCTCCCATAGACAGAGTGAGAAGTTCAGTTATCAGGAGAGACTCAGAGTAGAACCACTGCTCCTCCACATCGAGAGGAGCCAGATGAGGTGGTTCGGGCATCTAGTAAGGATGCACCCTGTTTCGGACATGTCCAAGGAGACCCCGGGGAAGACGCAGGACACACTGGAGAGACGCGCTGGCTGTGGAAAGAGATGTTTGGACCTCCCTGCTCAAGCTGCTGCCCCTGCGACCAGACTTCGGAACAAGTGAAGGACAATGTGATGGATGTTAGAACAAGATGCATAAAGAATGAAAATGACAGCAGGTGCTTGGCTCACCTCCACAGCAGATCATGTCAAAATATATTGAAATCAGAGCAGCGTCTGGTTAAAGAACAGTCCTTTTGAAACTGGACACAGTTCAGAGCAGTGTTTTATTCAGCGGAGCACTTTGCACGAGGCGAACAATCCTGAGCTACAATCTTAAACATGATTTCAGTAACATGGTCTTTAAATCAGTAACACATGGAAGTTTTCACATTTTTTTAAATAGGCAAAATAAAAATACAGGTATAAAAAAAGATGGTCATGAAGTACTGTACATGGTTCTTCCAACAATCAATGTAATAATCATTCTTATGATGGTTCACATATTGTGACATAACAGGGACTTGAAATCAGAAGGACTTTGACAAACGTTGCAGTGCAGGTAAATGGTCCACAAGGACTGAAAACACGACAAAAACGTTTTGTAAATGAGGCATTTTTGGTGATCTGGCTTGCTCATTGTTCCAGTCTCACACGCTTTTGGACTTGTCCTGGTTGTTCTTGTATTTCTGGTAAACCACCCTCAGCGTGGTGAACAAGTTCCCCATAAAGAGCACCATGTACGAGCAGCCACACATCAAAACCTGGACGGCAAAAATCAAAAGACAAAAAGGACTTTTAATGGAAAAACATACTGCAGCGAACGAGTTACTGCGTTAGTTAGGAAGTCGTTTCTGCAGGGAGCACCAAGCAGCGGCGCCTGTGACTGAAATGTCTGCACATGTGCAGTGTGGTTCTTATGGTTACACAAACATAAACCAGAAAGAGAAAGGAAGAAGACATTTAAACATCAATTCTAGGCTATTCATCCAAAATAAACGGCCTGTTTGAAAACACACAAGACATTTTGGCTGGCAACTTTACAGGTCACTAACAAGATGATTCGTTTTTTAACTCACCTGCCACTCTTTACACTCTGGAAGCTGGAACATCTTGAAGAGGGTTATGCTGTTGTAAAGCTGCCAGAACTACAACAAAGTCAAAGTCAAACAATTTCCTAAAAAAGACAACTTTTCTCATTTTGTATTCTTAAAACTGTTATCAGAACTTATAAAGGTCTAATCTTTAAATAAAATAAAATGAACATGAATAAGATTTAAACGCTACATACATGACCAAAGAACAGGAAAGGGAGTAGAAAGGTCAGGCCTCTCCACATCCAGGACTGGAATCCCTCTAAACACCAGGATTTCAACAACAACAAAAAAAAAGGCCACCATAACAAAGATGCAGTTAAACTAAAATACAGGTATAAACATTTTACATCTCAACAAGATCTACGGTAATTCTAAAACAAAACTGATTCTGAAAAAGTTGGGATGCTCTGTGAACTGTGAATGAAAGCAGAAAGGCAGGATTTGCAAATTACCGTATTTTTCAGTCTATAAGTCACATTTTTTTTCATTATTTACATGCCCTACAACTTATACGGCAAATCGACATATTTATGGATTTTTTCCCCCCCATACAGTATTTATAAAACAAGCTTTGGCTGAGACATGACCGTTTTCATTCATTCTGACTGAAAATATTAGACACTACCATTTTCAGCCACTAGATAGCGCTCGAGTAGTATGGCACGCCGTTGTATCATGTAATAGTAAAAGTGGCTATTAATGACACAATCAGCTTGCCAGACTGCCACCTTCGTCCAGCTCGCCAGGAGCGAACGTCAAATCAGCTTCATTTTGCTGCGCCGCCCCGGCAAATGCAGCTGATTTGACCACTGAAGTGCACTTATTAAATAAAAGTTCAATTGAGACACACCTTTAATATAATGTCGAGCAAATTGTTTTAAGTGTTTAATCTTGTTAAATTTAGAAAGAAATGCACAGCGTTCCTCCATCCTGATTCCCTCCCTCTGCACACTCTTGGAACACCGAGGCAGTGAATACTTTGAAAAATGTGGCCAATTTTACCATTAAAATGCATTTATTAAGGAAAAGTTAGACTGAGACACATCTTTAATGTAATGTTGAGCAAACAAATAATTGTTTTTAAGTATTAATCTTGTTAAATTCTTGTTAAAGTCCTCCCTTGCACGCTCCCACAGCTGCCATTTGGCAGCCAATCGATTTTTGGCACAACACATTTCCGGGTTGTCAGTGGTGATGTGTAACAAACGCAACGCTTCAGCAGAAGGTTGCCAGATGATTCTTTGAATCTGACATGGCTCGTTTCTTGATGTGAACAACGCAGAGCAAACACCGAACTGCTCACCGACTGTCAGATCCATGTTGTGTCTTTCTCCCAGAGCTCTGAGTCTGTACAAGCAGCCACTCTGATAGTAGTATTGAAGGAACTGAACAAAGTCTACAAACACAGAAATGAGAAGAAAAAACAAAAGTGCATGCATCATTTCACTGCTGGCTAACATACGCATCACTTTTAATAATCTGTGGGACAAATGGCACAGTTGCACAGTGATTTTAGTCATGAATCAAAAAGATTAAATATAAAAAATGGGTATTTTACTGTAAAAACATGACTTCTCAAATGGAACAACGACAACTTTTTGTGCTTTACAGATTTCAAATTTAATTAGGATTTCTCAGATGAGGACCTCGTCATCTATAAAGAAGAGTACACTGATAAACAATTAACAATTTTACTGAAAATTGATTGACGTAAACATGATTACACCAGTATAAACTAACTTTCATAGTATATTGCTTTTATTGACTATACATTTCTAAATACTTTTACCTTTATACTGTATAGGGATGCACGATATTGTCAGCATGGTATTGGACAATATTAACAATAAATTTCAATATCGGACTACATCAGCCATTCCATTAAAATAACTTGCCAATGTCAAAGGCGCTGGTTTTACCTGCAGCGGCAGCGCAACGTGATGACGTCACGTGCGTCTACCCGATCTCACGGCGGAGAGGAAAATTCAAAATGTCGGCGGTGTGGAAGTTTCTTTTCATTGAGGATGTCGGATTCTGAAGATTTATGGACTACGCTGAGCCTCACTACATCGTCCGCAGTTTGAGATATTTTTCCAACAAAACGTTACCAGAGTTACAAGCCGTCATTTCCGACGTCATTGAGACGTAATAGCCGATAGCACGACTTGTTGGGTGAGTTTTACCACAGACATTTGGACGCCGTGTTAGCCCCGTTAGCATGATTAGTTTATGGCACAATGGATAAACAAAAACTTTGAACTTAAAAAGTCTGTCCTTCATGCACAGGAGTGCAGAGGATCCCACACTGCAGCTGGAACCTGGAACAAGCTCCACAAGTGAGACAGCATCACAGGTGCATAATGCTAATAAATAACATTTAACACTTTTCATTTAATAGAAGTTAGTGTTATGCATATCATATGGCTATTACTGAATATATGTCACCAGCTCTTACAGCTGTTACACAACTTAAAAGTAAATAAGCCTAAATAAGAGGGCTATGTTCTGACATAGGCAAATGTATACAAATTTCGGTATCGGTTATCGGCCAAATGTTTTAACATTTCGGCATATCGGATATTGGCCAAAAATCCAATATCATGCTTCTCTATTTTCTAGTTTCTATATTGCTTAAAAATGTTGTTCCCTCAAATTATTGACGTGGCCCTAAATTAATCTATGGTGGCCAAAGCCACCATTTGCCACCCCCTGGATCTGCCACTGCACATGGTGGTTGACAGCTACAAACATTCACTATTCAAATCCTTCAGCGAACCGCTTTTTTTCTTTATGCACTCACTCTGGCTCCAAGAATGACTGGTTTTAAAGTGTATAGCTGCATTTACTAAATTAAAATCTAATTTGGATAGGGATTGATAATCAAATGCTTTAAACACATTCTGAAATTACAAAACCAAACCGTTAGTTTGTTATAGTAGATAAAGGTGGTTGTCCGTCCTCATCCCTTGATGCATTGTTCTGAAACCACCTCTTTGGTTATACACGTCACGTATCACTCAAATGACATTTTATAATTCCTGCCTCAGACTGATGTCATTACCCTTCAGTTAAAGGGTCTTTTGTTTCTTCTCAGACTGGCTTTGACCCTCAGAGCACGGGTAATGTCCAGCTGTGCTGTGTGTAAACATCACAGGAGATTGATTATTGGTGGTTTTATCAGATTTGAAGCCCAGAGCACTGAAATGTTTCTGCTAGATGATGGTTTGTGGTGTTTCTCTTCTTAAGTGAGCAGCTGGTTTTTTTTTTTTGTTTTTGTTTTGTTTTTTAAGAACATGGATTATCCTTGAAACCATAAAGTTTTAGTTTTGTTTTTATAATGTCTTGGTTTTCAAACAAGATGTGACAAAGTGAATCTTAAGTTTAACCCCTGACCTTTAGATACACGGCTATATTTAACTCAGCGCCTCCAAACAGACGCTTGTCGTAACCTTGATATGGTTATTTCATACCGTACCTTCAGTATATAAATGTTCTGTTTGCAAACAGTGATGAGATTGGAGACTAAATTATATTTTCTCACACAGCTGCGTTTTCACCATCAGCTCTTGTGAAGTGGACCCAGCGCTTAACGAAGTGTAAAGCAACATGCTGAGACACGTTTTTCTGCTGCTCCCATTGATTCTTGCCTTTTTATTTGCTGTTTTCATCTGAATGTGGCATTTTTAAGGCAGCTCTTGCAGCAATAGCAGCAGGGAACATTTTTGGGTTTGTCACGACACAAGCATCAACAAAATAACTACTTTCTACTGAAGAGTTGCATTTTATAGATTCAGCTTTTGTTTAGGCACAACATTCACACCATACCATACCAGCTTTATTTATAGAGCACTTTAAACACTCACAGGACCAAAGTGCTGCAGGCACAACATTCATATTAATCATTATTAATGTGATTTTATTGATTTAGGATACTTTTTTCACATTCCAATTTAATTTTCTGCACACTTTTAAGAATTAGGAGTTTAATTTTCTCAAAATAAGTCTTTGCCTCAAGCGGAGGAGTATCTGGGAGTCTTGTTTATGAGTGATCCAGGATGGAGTAGATGGATCAAAAGACTGGGGATTCATCTGCAGTAATGAGGGGATTGCCCCGAATGTAGTGGTGAAAAGGGAGCAGAACCGAAAGCCGAGGCTTTTGTTTTTCTTCCCCATCTCCGTTCCAACCCTCACCTGTGGAGTTTGGATCATGACTGACCGGGCTAAATAAAAGCAGCTAAAATTAACGATCTGTGGCGGTCTTATGAGGAGAGGAGCTCCATCATCCAAATGTAACTTGGACGCTTGAATTTTGAGAAAATTTCTTGAAATTGCAGTTTTAGATTTGTCGATAATTGAACTATATTTTATTATTTCTGTCCCAAACTGCTGCTGTTGAGTATAAAATTTAGTATATGGACCAGTGCACTAAAGTCACAGGATAAAAGATAACATATTTTGTTTGTTGCAGCTTGTTCTCATCTGAGAACTACAATTTGTGCTCAAACACACACACGCACACACAAATTGAACTCATTCACGTGCCAATAAGCCTTTTGTGTGCCTTTAATCCACAGCTTGTTAGTGTCGCCTGCTGTGAGGATAAAGTGTGCATTAACACAAATTGTATCAAGTTGTATTTTCTTAAATCACCACAAGATAAGTGACACATCTTCATTTGAGGTTTTACTGTCTGATTGTCTCTAATTGAATTCATCTCTGTTTCTCCATCTGGCTAGGGTTTTAAACAAATCCCTCCCTGCTCTCAGCTCTAAATCGACAATCAGTTAATTATTCCTTCAGATCTTCTGTGTAAGTCTGCCAGCTTTCCAAAATGAGGAAGAGAGCAGAGGAGACTGCAGCATAATGCATCTTTTAAGCACCGGGAGTCGCTCAGGAAAGCATGAAAACGGTGTCACGTTCAACTATGGGATTAGCTTAAATTAAATTTGAATGAAGCACATAAATGAGTTTTGATCTGCTTCAAATCTGCATGATTGCACAAAAGATTCTCAGTGAGGACACCAATCAGTCTGAAGCGTAAACATGTCTTTTTGTGTTTAATCTTTAACATGTATTTAATGTTTAACATTGAGATAACGAGACCATAACGGGATAAAGAATAAAGCTTATTAGGAAATAAAACACAAAAGCTTTATTAAAGATAAAGAGCAGATGAAAGGAGAATGAAGCAAATAGGATCTATACAGGCTGATCATTTCAAAGCAGGTGATGTTTGTAAGTTTTAGCTCCAGGGTCATCAAATTTCATTGAACAAGTTTATAAAAACTTTAGATTCTTAAAATCTATTTCATTTCACACACATTTACACGAGCAATAAAATTCATGTTGGGAGTTTCAGTTGTCTGTCTGGAGACGGCAGTGAATATGTTAGTTCTTAGGCCATTTGTTGGACAGCAGCAGATGGTAGTGTGGTCTGTGAGATTAAATAAAATTAGTGGTTTTCACTAGCTGTTCAGATTCTACCAGTCAAGACCTTACTCTGACCCCAGTTAGCACCTAAATACATGCAGTCCAATCTTAGTCACCCACCACCATTAAGATCATCTTGCAAATTGTTAGTCAATTATCATCTGGCTTTACTGATAAACCCTTATTAGTCTCTTCAAGATATTATGTTTTACTTGTGAGAAATTATGGTTTCCTTTACACGGGATGATGGCTCTGCTTATGTGAACTGTTAGAACATGACTGGATTGCAACAAATTTGGAAAACCTTCAGTGTGAACACAATCTTGCATAAAGGATTTTTCCTTTTTATTTTCTGTACACCCAAGATACAGTACTGTACTCTCCTTTGCTTTCTTCAATCTCTTTGTGCCCACCTTGGTGTGACTATCAGATCGTTCCAGGATGTAGTTATGGGCTGGAAGATGAAGCCTCAACTCTTCCATGGTATCATGTTTACACTAAGTTGTTTTTATGTTCTTGTCACAATCATAGCCTTGGCACAAGACTAACAAGGCTAACCCTGCTAATACACCAACACGTGTGGGTTTGATGTCATGAATGCTGCCCACAACATTCCTTGCTCCATATGGGTCCCTGATTTTCTGTCACCATGGTAAACAACAAAATGGCTACTTAAATTTGGGGAATGCTTAAATCTGTTGTATCATGCATAATGGCGAACTTGCTGTGTTCTGAATACACACCTGAATGCTTCACAGACTCTAACAAGACCATACACTCAAAGTATGTTTGATGTCATAGCGGCACTGTCATTGTGTGTAAAGAGGGCCCAAGTAGCAGTGAAGTTTGGCTTGGTTGATGGTTCAGATATTTAATAGTAATTTGACCAATAGGAACTTATGTTGTTTCCCAATCTGAGACTTGTATGATAGAGATGCCCATAAGAGTTGACCTTAACGTTAGTACTAGTATTCAACCGATAGACCGGCTTTGATTTTCTTCAGTAAAAATCCAACAACTTTGGACTATTTATTTTTTCAAGCAGGACCTGATTGAAATACTATGAAGATACATATATTAAACCCTAAATTTATTCACATTGGTGTATTTGCACACAAGAAGTAAAATTTTGGGTCGTTTTATTCACTGAAAACCAATGAACTTATTAATTGTTTAACATGTCTTTTCTGTGTAAAAAGGCTTATTAGCTTTGTGTGACTTTTAGTACAATTCAATAAAATTGTGATGGATTGGTTAACAGTTTCCTGCCATAAAAACTAAATAAATAAAGAAAACTTACTTTTTTTGGTCAAATTACCAGTGGTTTTGGAGCAGAATGTTACAGCTGATCTACTGGATTATTGGGAGCCTTACCAAGTACCTAATAATCATTAGTTATCATCATATGGTTGTGTGTGTCGTACCCATTCCTAATAGAAATTCTTATTAACTATTGAAAATCAGGACTAAAGAACTGATTATCCTAAAAAAACCAAAATGTATAAAGGTGGCATCAAGTTGTTTATTGGAAATATTGTCACAGCTTCACACCCAGTTTTCTTCAGACACCCAAATTGTTGGTTTTGTCCTTGTTTGTTATTTCACTGAAGGATGCATCGACGTCTAGGCAGACGAGTGGAAGACGATTCACTGATCGATGCATTGTCCACAGTAGGCAAACTGGAGGAAGGCAATTCACTGAAGGCTGCATTGGACACGGCTGGTGACCTGGAAGAAGATGATTCACCGATGGATACATTGCAAACTTCTGGCCAACTGAAAACCAATTCGTTGATGAATGCATTGGATGCTGTAGGTGAACTGGAACAAGACAATTCACCGATGGATGCATTGGAAACTGCTGGCCAACTGAAAGCCAATTCGTTGATGAATGCATTGGACACTGTAGGTGAACTGCAAGATGATGGTTCGCTGATGAATGCATTGGACACTGTAGGCGGACTGCAGGATGATGATTCGCTGATGGATGCATTGGACATTGTAGGTAAACTACAAGAAGACAACTTGGCAATAGATGCATTGGATTTAGGTGAACTGCGAGGTGATAAGTCCCTGAAGGATTCATTGGACACTGTAGTCAAACTGCAGGAAGACAGTTCGCCGATGGATGCATTGGACATAGGTGAACTGCGAGAAGACAAGTTGCTGATGGATGCATTGGACACTGTAGGTGAACTGCAGGATGATGATTCGCTGATGGATGCATTGGACACTGTAGGTGAACTACAAGAAGACAACTCGGCAATGGATGCATTTGGTTTAGGTGAACTGCGAGGTGACAAGTCCCTGATGGATTCATTGGACACTGTAGTCAAACTGCAGGAAGACAATTCACTGATGGATGCAGTGGACTCTGTTGATGAACTGGAAGACGATGATTCACTGATGGGAACACAGGACACCATAGCCAAACCGGAAGAAGACAATTCGCTGATGTAGGCATTGGACAATGTTGGGGAACTAAGAGACAACTGTGCATCTGTGCTGGAAGCATTGGATAAAATAGGCGAATTGGAGGAAGACACTGAGGACATTTCTTGAAACATCTGCATTATGTCCCTCAGATCAGAGTATTCGCCATCATAAACCTGCTCATCTTCATAAATAGTTTCCATTTCCTCCCAGCCGTCGAAGGTTAATCTTCTCTCATGTTCTGCCAGTGGACACAAAGAAAATAAAAACTCTGTTCTAATTTAATTTATTTATATACAGTAGTACCAAATCACCTTGTTCAGAGCATTGTACAAAAACACTAACAGGATTTGAAAATGCCAATTAGTAAAGTTTTTTTATCGTAAGGAAACCAGCAGATGGTCTCAGTTGAGTATTCATTTTATTGCAAACCCCTATTCTGAGCAGCGTGTTTGTTGACCGTGGAAAGGAACTTTCAACAGTAAGAAATAGGGGTGTAACAATACATCGATTTACACCGATCTATCAATTAAACGATTAATGATTCAATTATATTGTGGCAAAACTAAAACATTGATTCATATTGCCATCTTTAAAATACGCTTTTATTTTGAAATTCCCAAGGCACGTCTGTGTCAGCATTTCTGTGCGTGGCTGCACTCTGTGGCCGTCTCAGCAACATGGCAGACGAGGCAGAGAACACGGATTATGAAATTCACTCTCCTGCTGGATTTAAATCAACACTGTGGAAATATTTTGGATTCTGACAGGAGGACGTCTCAATAGACTAAACTCATGCCGTATGCAACAGGTGCCAGCGTGAGTCCAAATACTCGGGAAACACAACAAATTTGTCCGTTCACCTGAAGAAGAAACATGGCATTGATAGCCATGCTATGTAAGCTCAGTATCTATTTTTTATTTCTTTATACTGAACGCTAATCAGGGCACTTTTAAGTTAACTGGTTTAAAAAATGCACTTAAACATGAGAAATGTGAGACTATAATGGACAGGTCATTTATTTTTATTTTTTCAATAATTAAGAATTTATTTTTAAATTTTTTCTTTATTTAAAAGCCTGGTACCTGTAATGACAGTAATAAAATGAATTGTTTTTGTAAATTTACTTATATATAAATGAAATGGGCATTTGATATCACAATGTATCGATCGCAGACTTGTGAATCGAATCGAAATTGTATCGAAATCGTATCATGACAGACTTTGTGATATCGAGAAAAATTGCATCATACAAACAAATCAATATAATATCGTATTGTGGTAAAGCTGATGATTTACACCCCCTAGTAAGAGACACATTTGGTGTAGGGGTGCACCGATTGCAGTTTTCTTGCTGATCATCGATCACTGATTTCTAAAAAGTCTGACTTGCCGATTCCGATTTTGGCCGATACCGATTTTATTTTATAAGCGACATTGTCGGGTGTTATAAGATCACAACGCACCTTCGATTTTCCAATATTATTTTATTGAAAAACATACCCTTGAACAATATCCTAGAAACATACAAACTTGTTTTAACTGGCCATGAGGTGGTGCTCTGAAATATCAATGAAGTTCAGACAATTGTTGTTAAAACAAATAAATCAGTAAAATCGGTTTCTCATGCAAGTATCGGCCGATTTCTCAAAATATAAGAAATTGGGGCTGAAAAATCGGCCGGACGATACATCGTGCTTCCCTAATTTGGTGTAAAGTTTAAGGTACTTGTTGAAATGTTTCTGAATCCAGTAGAATCATCCTTACCTGGATGTCAATAATCATGTTGTTGGAGTAAATGCCATCAAATGTCGTTAGATTGCTGTGCAGCAGCTGAAGGTCCATGTAGTCCGCCTCCTCGTGGCGTTCATTCCTAACAGCCCACACCTCCAGCTCAGCCTCATGGTCGCTCTCACCTGACTGAAGGTCTGCGCTCATGTCTTCAAGAGACATTTGGCTGTTTGGATTTTGTTAGCCGCCTTGCCGCAGCTGAAACCCTACAGGGTGTAAAACATCATCGTCGTCACAACAAAATGTTGCTGGTGTTTGCTGCGCAACGGAGCGGTGCTTTGATTTAAACACTGCTGTGGAGCGTTGATGCGTGTTCCACTGTTTTTATTCCAATTCAGAGCAGGTTCACTTAAAGTACACAGCTTTTGGAATGCTCTCCTACTTTGTGTAGCCTCCTTCATCGATTAGGATCGAAAGTTTAGTTTTGCAAAAACTGTTTTTTCGATCGTAATTATGCATTCTATTTAATTTAGGTAAATAAAGTGTTAATTTGTTTGTCCTTTTCCATTCCAAATTTCAAATTGTCCAAATTTGTTTTATCCTTTGGACGAAGGACGAAACGTCTCAACAACAATAACAAAAAAAAAACTGTCCAGATGACGTGACTGAACTTTGTTGGATTTTTTAAAATTTGTTTTATTGAGCATGAACTTTAATTTGTTTATATTTATAATTTAATGGCTCAGAATGTAGTTTATTTAAAAAAATAATAAAAAAAATACCAGACATTCAAACATAAAAACTGCTGCTCACATGATGAAGCACTTTACTGAAGGAACTATTCCTGGATTAAGTTACAGATGCTTTGTTTTGAGCAGAACGTCTGAGTTCCAACAGATGATTCTTAAACACTTTTATTTTAAAATAACTGCAGCTGCAAACACTGTCTGGAAATTCTGTTAAATACAGATGTTTGCCACGGCGTTCATTTGTCCTCTGCTGCTATGTTGTCACAGCTTAATGGACAATCTGACTTTATTTTTTACTCTTTTTGTCCTAAAATATACAAACTATTTGGATTTTTATTACAAAGTTCATTGCAAAGTTTAACCCTTGCTCATCTCTATAAACCTGCGTCAACGCCTGATGCTCTGGTGTTTCTGCTGCATCAGTTTTCTGTAGCAGAATTTATCAAAACAAATGTTTTATTAGAATTTTCCGGCTGAGTCCTTTTTTTTTTTGTCCAAATAAATCAGTTTCCAACTATTAATGACGTTTAACTTATTTTTATAGCTATTCAAATACAAATAATTATAATATTGCAGGAAATAGCAATGTCGATGTCGGCTGGTTTAAACCCATATCTTCCATACTTTCTGCTCCATTTTCACATACTGTATTCACAATATTCTTTAATAATGTGCTTTAGCATCTTGGCTGCAATAATCTAAAACAAGCGTTAGCCTCATGAGAGTCCATCTAATTGGCCAGAATTATTATTTAGTTTCACATTATGGATACATGTACCGGTACTTGGTCTATGGTCTAAACATTTTTCTTACTAAATTGGTATTCTTTATTTTGATGTTGCAGTATTTTTTTTTCCCAACAGTCGTAATTTTTGATACTTTCATTTTACTGTAAACATGTTTTGGTCATACGTCTTTATTAACCATATTGTGGTGTAGTCGATGACACACTTGTAATTGTGGATGTTTTCCGCTTCCTGTCGTGGGGCGGCGAGCACCCCAGGCCAGCGTGTCTGTAAAATCAGCTGGGCTTCCCCCGCCATGGCCTTGGCCTCCTTCCAAGCCTGCTGCTGGTCTGATGAGGCTAAAATAGGCGATGGTTGCTGTGATCCAGCTCCAGATCTGTCCTTCATCGTTCCACAGTCCTTTAGATGAGGAGCTCTTCAGATTAGTGTCATGGGAATCTCGTTTAGGTCCTGAGGCAGCGGGCGAAGAGTGAGAATCTGGGTGTGGAGTTGAAACTTTTGGATTTTCCCCTTTTTTTTAAAAGTAAGATATGGTGTGTTAATAGGCCTGTTGCGATAAACAATAAATCAATCGCATGATGAATGAAAATTATCGACCTCATTTTCATTTATCATCTTTGTTTCTTCGCGTCTCTTTCTACTGAAGACACTGGACGACAAAAGGCTCAACTCCGGTGCTCTTCACTGACCCCTCCTTTCTCTTTTCCTCTTTAAATTTTATTATAATCGTCCAAAATCACGTTTTTGGATCATTAAAAGCAGCTAAGCGGAGAAGCTAAGCTACGAGCTAAGCTAACAGGCTGACCTCTGGGAAAAAACCTGTCTTGTCGAAGCTCCAAAATTCACATTTGAAACCCGTGCCTTTGTGTAAAAAGTTGTTTTTCTCTGCAAAAAGAAGCTGAGAACTTGTACTGATTTTTTATTAAAAGCTTTGTGTGAAAAATGCTAAAGAGCTCAAATCACCGGGCGTCCACTATGTCTCCAAGTCAGCCCATGTCACGTCAAGGGCCCTCCCTCCCATTTTTCTTAAAGACACATGCTGCTCAACTATCCATCCTTTGGTTCAAACAGTCTTATACTGCCATCAGGTGGTCAAAAAAGTTACTACAACCAAACAAATCATTTCTTCTAAAATTTGACAATTATTGTTAAATTTCAAGCAATGTTATCGCTTATCGCAATAATTTCTGAGACAATCGCCAGCAGAATTTGTTATTGTGACAGGCCTATATGTTAACTTCAGGTGAAGATAGTTGTTTTTTAGTCCCTCCTGAGGTTTTATTCACTTTTTAAAAAAAAAAAAAAAAAAAAAAAAAAATTTTCAATTTGTAACAGAAGACGTTTCTCTTCATCCGAGAAGCTTTCTCAATTCAAAGAGCAGAGAGTGTGGGGTTCAGTTTTTAAAGGCTGAGATAAGATACACACATACCTATATAGACTGACAAATCAGTCAAATGTATTCACTTGTCTTCAGTTTATGAGAAATGCTCTGGCAGTTATTTTTACATGTTGAACTCGACCCCTCAGACGGACCCTCGCTCTCTAATTTACACCTTCTTTAATGTGGCTTGTGGTCCTGGATACTACAGAAATTTAATGTAGACACCACATGCTCAAGTATCAATATTATCACCTTTAGAAACAATCAAAAGGACAAATGGACTGAAAGGGCTTTTTGGGAAATGATATTCCACTTATAACTGTGGTTGAGAAACGTTGGGCTCCTCATGGTCTGATTAAGATTCAGGGAGCTGTGATGAGATTCATAATACGATTGTTCCAGAGCTGGATCCAAACAATCCTCAGGGATTACAGGAGTGGAGAAAAAGAAAAATGAAAAAAAGAAAAAAACAACAACAAAAAAACTTTAATTATCCTGGTTGTAGTGTTTTTATTTCTACATTGATCCATGAGTTGATCTTTGCTTATCAGGACTTTGGACAATGTTTTCAGCATTTGTAAAAACCGTACTTGCTGCCGTACATGTCGCACCGCTGTATAAGTCACATCAGTCCAAATATGTTTAATAAAGTTAAGTCGCTTCGCCGCATAAATTGCATTTATTACGCGTTACCGCTAACAACCCGGAAACGTGGGCTGGTGTGCCAAAAATCCATTAGCTGCCAAATGGCGACCACAGGAGCGTGCACGGGAGGACTTTAACAAGAATTTAACAAGATTAACACTTAAAAACAATTATTTGTTTGCTCAAAATTAGAGTAAATATGTGTCCCAGTTTAACTTTTACTTAATAAATGCACTTTGAACAAAGTTGGGAGGTTATGGCAAGCTGATAGTGTCATTAATAGCCACTTTTATCTATTACAGGATACAACAGCATGCCATACTACTCAAGTGCCATCTAGAAGCTGAAAATGGTGGTGGTCAATATTTTCTGTCCGAATGAATGAAAATGGTCATATCTCAGCCAAAAACTGTTTTTTTTTTAAATGGGGGAAAAAAATCCATAAATACGTTGCTTCGGTGTATAAGTCGCAGGTATGTAAATTATGTTAAAAAAAAAAAACTGTGCCTTATAGGATGAAAAATACAGTACTCGTAACATTTCCACAGTCCTACTCAAAATACTGAACTATTCCTTTAGGTTTAAATGGGTTCAAGTAAGAGTTTTAAATAATTACATTAATAGCAAATCTGTTTATTCATGGTTTGATTGACAGGTGAGTTCAGCATGAAAAGTTTAAAAAGATGCACAGGACAATATTCATGTTGTGTTTTTAACTTTTGTCTGACCATGAGATCTCTTTGTACTTTAAAAATGAATATTTGTAGCTTCAGGTCTGTGAGAGAACTGAATTTAAGCACAAATCTGATGAAGTGGGAGGCTCCCTGAGATTTTCTGAACATTTTGAGGGTTTCGGTTTTCTTGCCGACTGCGGACACACAAAACGACTGACTGAAAAATCTGTGTGTCGTTAAACCTCGCCGGTCCACGAAGGTCTGACTCATTCGTGCGATCGCTCGTGTGCAGGTTAGTTGTCGGCTCTGAGCTGAGTCAGTACCTTCGGAGCTTAAACTGACTCATAAACCTGATTCCCTCTGAAGTGCTGCAGTAAAAGTAGTTTACTGACAGACACGAGAGATCCTTCATTTGAAACTTTGTATTTCAGGGGTCCAATTCTCTGAATCATCGTAGGTGAAGGACTTCCTACTGCATTTTAAAATCAAAGCACTTTTCTGCTCTGCTTTAACAAAAGGAAATTAAGACAAAATATAACTAGAGTTGATGAAAATGTAATCTGACTACAAGACAAAGTCCTGTAAACGAAGTCCTTTGAATTTCCAACGTCAATACAACTTTTACATTTGAATTTATTTGAACTAAAAACAGCTTCAAGTTGATTTTTTTAAACTAAAATGTAGAATAAAATCTCACAAATTATTTTCTACTTACTGTATTTCTCATCTTTGCACCTCTGAAGGATCTCGAGGCTCCTCTGGTGAACGGGGTGGTGAAGAAAACTGAAGTTGTCGACAGTTTTGACAACAGCGCAGGGAACAGCTGCATCATTCACTTCAAGAATAATAATTTTAAAAAAAGTTTATCTTGAAATATGACAGAAAAATACATTTTAATATTAAAGCAGCTATACTGAGAGTAAATCGAGTCTATAACGTGCTTCAAAACGATGCTTGACCTACTGAGAGTTGAGCTCAATCAACATTAATGAAGTCAGCTAATCTGCCTAATCCCAATAAATCACCAGCTGCACTGATAAATCCTGATTAGTACTCTTCAATAATTATTATCACTTTTCATGGCAGTTGGCCATCGTGTGTTTGTGACTGTGTGTGTGTCGTTCGTCTGTTAGCAAAACATCTCATGAACCACTGCATATATTTTAATGAAATGCTCAGATAAATATTAGATGTACTGTTAAGAGAATTTTGGGTCAAGGTTATGGATGTTTTTGACTACTATGGCTGAGAATGTTAACGGCCCACGAGCGGTCTGATTTGAGGCTGCAGGCGTGCAACAGCTGTTGCTTCAAGGCCACCTCAGAGTCTGTGAGAAATACAAGCTCCGTCACTGCAGATTCTCCTGACTGGGCTCCATACATGTACACTTTTTTTTTTTTTTTTTTTCACATCTGTGTAACTGTTGTGATAATCTGTCCTCGTGAATAAAACCAGATAAAAATCTCCTGCCATCGAACGTGGCTTCTTTTAAGTAAGATAAATAGAGGATATTTTTATCCAACATCCGTGGTCCTTCGAGCTGGATACGAACCGGCGACCTAAGAACCAAAAAACGTTGGATAAAAACATTAAATTCAGACCGTTCGTGGGCAGTTAACATTCTCAGCCACAGTTGTTAAAAACATTTCATAACCCTGATCAAAAATTTCCCAACACATACAGGATATCTAGATTTTATTGAATTTTAAGAATTATCACTAGAAAACATTACTGTCATCCATCAAGCACATTATCTTATCAACTGAAGTTATTGAAGTTCTATGATTTGGTAGATTATAATATTTTATCAGTTATGTATAAGGCTCAGAATAACGCACTACCTTTAAATATCCAAATGCATTTTGTTAAAAGACAAAGTTGTTACAATCTTAAGGGAACAGAGATATTTGTAAAACCAAAATACAGAACCAGTTTAAAGGGACTATCTACCTCAATCCAGGGAATTGGATTATGGAATGGTTTGGAGAATGATGTAAAAAAAGCAAAGTCAATGTTTATGTTAAGAAAATAATCAAAACCTAAGTAATGTATTAGAATTAGAAAATTAGAATGAGTTATTCATTTTGTTCTGTTATTTATAGATAATTATTATTTGAACTGGTTGTTGAAAAAAGGGGCAGACATAAGATTTTTTTTCTTCCTTCTGCTGCCTTTTAATTTATATTTTATTTCCAGTATCATATATGTAATTGTTTTGTATTTTACTTTAAAATGAATGAATTTATAAATAAAAATAAAATAATAAAAATACTGAGATTACTGAGACTGAGATTCCATTAACTAAAACATTCATCTCTTTAAAGTTTAAAAATCTCTTTCAAGATTTTGAACTCATCTGCAAGTTGGATTGAAGTCACAGCCAGCTGAATAGCTGTAAAACAGCGTCAAGTCCCACTTCACTTGGGTCAAAATTTCTACAAGTAGGATGAATTATTATATAAATTTGACTAAGATAATCTTGATCTTGTGTAGTAACTGCTGGATGTGGGCGCAAGTGACCCTCGCAACCAAAAAGGAATGAGTAAAGAAAATGGATGGATAATAATACACTCAAAACACTGTTTTTCTATAAAATAATAAGAGAAAAATATTTTTCATTGGTGTCTGTTTATTTGTTTGACCATTTAAAAAATCGATAAGCCAATATACTGAATTATATGTTTAATTTGCTTTACAGTTATTTAAATGACAGTCATGGTTTGAATGTGCAGCAAGTGGAGCAGCAGGGATGCTCAGCCTCTCCAACCATGACTGCATTCTGTTGAAGTGAATGAGAAGAGGAGCACAAAGCATCAGTCCTCACCTACAAATCAAACAACCTGGGCTCAAAACCCACCTCAGTCAGGTCAAACATGCAAGTTGGAGAAATCGTGCTTGAAAGAATCTACATTATTAACCATTAGTATTTTGTCTTCATCTTTTTGAACAACCCAATTTACGTTAGGTTATGACAGCCATTTAAATTTTTTATTGTTCACGACTGTCAGGAAATTATGCTATGACTTGTCTAATGTATTGGTTTCAAAGGCTTTTAGGCCTGAATTTCATGCTCATCATGCAATAACATGCATTTCAATGCACACTTGTATTTTTGCAAAATAAAACTATTTTTCTCAAGTTATTAATTATTATTTTTTTGTTTTCTAAACGAAAAATGGCACAGAATGTTCACTTACCATCTGCGTTCACAACAGAGGTCACAACAAGACAAGCCAGGCATCCATAGAACAACAACTGGACATGCAGCATGTTGTTTCTGTCCTCCGCCGAAGTCTAATCTGACTTTTTTAAAGAGGGGGAAAGCTCCAAAAACTTCCAAATGACTTTGTTGTTGGAGGTTGTTGGAGGTAAGACAAGCAAACACCTGCTTTTCTTCTCTTTCTCCCAGAGATGGACTGCGCTCTGCGAGGAGAAGCTCGTCAACAAGAGGGGGAGTTGGAAAAAAGCAGGACAGAAAACGGAGTGCTGCAGCTCTGGAGGCGCAGCTTCTCTCCACAAATAGTCGCAGTGACCAGCAGATGAAGCACCTGTGTGAAAACTCACGTCTTCCCGTCAGTAAACACGTCACGGCTCAAAATATTCAGGGTGGGCAGAGGGGCAGCCGCTTCAGACAGAGATGAGGATGATGATCAAGTGAGCCAGCCTCAGTCCCACTAGTGTTCACAAAAAGCAAAAATGTTCAAATCAGTGAGGGAGGAGGGAGTTCAACTGGGCAAAACTGTGAGGGAAGGGGAATAAATCTGTAGAAAACCATTAAAAATCACCACTGTAGCATGTTTTCCGTTCAGTTTATTCAAACAGTACCAGCTTGCTGTAAAGAATACTGTAAAAACGTCATTTAGTTGTTTATTTATTGCACAATTTATGTATTATTTAGAGGAAAAAGTTGTTGGTTCATGTTGAACTATATGGCACAGAGGTAAAACTGAATTGACGTGTTCATATAAGTTATGACTGAAGCTTGAAGAGACTAACATGGTTGAATAAGGACAGCGTTGATATAAAACTGAGGATTTTATGTTGGATTAAAAAAATATCTTCTATTCATCTTAAGGAGCAACACTCAACAGCAGATTTATAACTGGTTTTACTTGCAAGGGCAGACGTTCACAACAGGTTACACACATGCACAGAAGTTACACGCGTGGAGTCCAGTCACGAGAATCTGCCACGGGCAGTGTGTGAGAATTGTTTTTATAAGCTTATCAGCTCACAGGCAGACACTGATGACATCACCCACACAGCTGCACATGCAGGATCACATCAGCTCCACGTTCAGCTCTCTCTGAGAGAGACAAGAACTTGATTGAGCATGAACTTTGTTGTCTCTGATAACAAACACATGGTTCATGGGCAGTTTACATTCTCAGCCGTAGTAGTTAAAAACATTGATCTTGACAAGTATTGACAAGTTTATACTTCTTCAGACTTCTTTTTAAACACAACCTGTAAGTTGTTCACTGTGTAATTTCTATGTATTATTATAAATATTACATTCTTGTTAGCAGTACAAGTTTGTTTTGTCTTTTTGTTCATAAATTGTTTTGAAATCAATAATAAAATTTTACTTTATTCTAACTAAATTTACTGTCCCAATAATAATTGACCTTTGAAAACTCCAAATTGGCCACAACTAATTAAATTTCACGTGCATGATGATAACGTGAGTGAGATCGAACACAGGCTGCAGTGACAAAAATGTGAAACTGTTAATTTATGTCGTAATAGAGATTTACGTAAAAACGAGCCTATAAAGACACCATCTATTGATCCCTCTGACTCAGATAACACACTCTCCAAACTCCACCTTCAAATTAAAGTTTTCTTACAGGTTAGAAATAATCCTTTAATTTTTTTCATTAATCTTTCGCCTGCTCCCAACTCTTATGTGAAATATTCAGCAACTGTTTTCACTCCGGGTGCCCATCTGAACACAACCTGGGCTTGAACCTGCAACCTCAGGATTACATGACCCCAAAAAGACTACAGTGACGCTTTGACCATTTTCTTTTCTGTCATCTACCAGAGCATCGCAAAATTCCTTCGTATGTTTGTCATCAATGCGATATTCCTCTCTGTGACTCACTTAGCCAACACGTCACAAATATTACCGTATTTTTTGGACTATAAGGTGCACTTGAAATCTTTAAATTTCTCAAAAATCAACAGTGAGCCTTATAATCAGTTGCACCTTATGTATTAACTCTGGTTGTGCTAACTGACCTCAAACCTATTTTATATGGTTGTTGAGAATGAGTTGAATAAAGTTTGGCTTATCTGATTGTTATGTTTCAGTGCTCCTTATACTGTAGTCTGAAAAATACAGTAAGTTAAAACTTGTGTTAGCTGAGGTCGTGGGCTCTAACATTCAAAGATACTCCTAGTGAAATGAATTGTTTTGTCATCAAATATCAGGATGATGATCATTATAACGAGTAAGATGGGATATTTATTTTATTTTCTTTAAGAAGAAAGAGACAAACAGCCACGGCCCATATGGAGCTTTCTTTAGACCTTTGTTTCAGTGAGTCTGCAGGCAAAGATAAAAGCCACACATACACAAGATGCACAATTGTAAACCTAAATTTAGCCACACTAAAGCCTGAATAAAATGCTGCACACGCAGAATTAATGGTATCACAGCATGTGCATGCTTTGAAGTGAAGGCATGAATGCCCCTGTGTTTCTCAGTTTGCACGCTGGTGTGTTAAAATGACCCAGGTGAGGACGGGGTTAGAACTGCAGAGTAACGTCTGACATCTAGTCCTGTCCCCGGTCTTCATCATCATTTTCACTGAAAGAAAGCATAAACAAAATGAGAAATAAATACATGTATGTATTATCATTGAAACAAGACTGGATTATACAAAAACATTGTTTTAATCATTTATTAGTGTCATTAAAAATAATCAGGTACGTTAAAACCTTGAATCACCTTTTTTATATTTTGCTTTAAACACTTTTTCTGCACTTGATAATGATATCTCATATGTATAACAGAGCACATTTTAGTATTTTTGTTGATTATTTTTAGATTTTATTGTAAATAATTTTTATTAAAAAGTACAATGGGGGTGGGGGGGTGGGGGGGGGGGGGTTTGCAGAAGACTGCTACTATCAAAGTGCCCAAAAATACTATTTTTCAGTTAGTGCACACAATTTTCCTCTATATTTAGGTGCATTTCACACAATTAAACAGTACAACACCAGTCTGGCATAAGAGTTGAACTAAAATATGAGTCAAAAACGCCACAATGGATAAAAAAAAAAATTAATAACAAACCAAAAAAAAAAGTGAAAATTCCTCTAAATTAGGCCTATTTCAGAGCTTTTCAACTAAACTGCTCAGGGGGCCACAGTTACTGAAAGCCAAGGGTTCAGGGGTCAGACTTCCAGCAGTTATTGTCATTAAGTTAATTTGTTTTATGGTTTAAAATCTCATTTTATTTAAAAATGAACCCATTGGTGGGCCGAACTGAGCTCACCTATGGGCCTGATTTGGCCCCTGGGCCTCCAGTTGAGTACCCTTGGTCTATATAATGTAGAATAAGGTCAATATATGATGAAGGCCTGTGAAAAGTCAAAGTGTAATGAGTCAAGCTAACATGAAAAGGCTAACTTTATTCAACAACACAAAATTTATACAAGTCTTTACTTTTAAAATGTGTGAATGTTTACATTCGTTTAATCAAATTATAAGTCACTAAAAATCAAAAACACTTTGTAACTTGCAAAAATTCAGGTTCTCAAAGTGGTCAAGAAAAGTGTGTGTGTGTGTGTGTGTGTGTGTGTGTGTGTGTGTGTGTGTGTGTGTGTGTGTGAGAGAGAGACAGGTTTTATTTTATTTCTGCTGTATTAAAATGGCAGTGAAAGCTACGGATCAGTCTGAGAGGCGTGACTAAATGTCTACACACAATCCAGAAGCGTTCCTCTACAGAGAAAAGTTTAAACGAGCTTTATGACGTCAGACATTCTCTAAGGAGTGACGCCTGGTGTTTGGATTCACACTTTGTCATTTCCTTCCAAGTCTTTCTTTAACATATTTCCAGTTTAGTGTTTCCTTCAGTCATCGGAGTCCGGTCGCCCTCTCAGTCACCTTTCTTTTTATTTCTCTTTATTTTTACCTCACCCATCGCTCTGACACTGCTCATGCTCTTATGGATCTCTTTTTCACGGGTCTGGACGAGGAGATGAGGTTGTGCATGGATGCCCGCCTCCTGCACGGCAGTTATTTGTGGAGGGGGTGGGAGACAGCAATTCACACCTGATCTCCTTCGACGAGGCTGGTGAAAATTGTTCTTGTTGCAGATGTCTTGGGGGTGGAAACTTATCCAGACATCACACAGGTGTGCAATAATCTCACAGGACGTCCAGTATCCGCACATTTAAGCAAACCTGCGTGTTGTGCAAGTACACACTCACACACACGTGCTCATACAAGTGCACAACCACAAGTCAGATCATCGTACGTGTGAGACCAGGGCCTTCCGATGTGAGATACATCCTGAGGTGGCTGACTCAGAGGAAATCATCGATGGAGGCCAGAGGGATGTATGGCTCTGTTTCCACGGCAACTGCCTCCTAAAACCACAGGGAGGGCTGTGGTCCGGACAAACAGGAACAGCGTTGGCAGTTCAGGATTAATGTTGCTTTCAGAGTCGGTGTTGTCGACGTTGACTCGTGTGTGTCACCCCGACGTAAAAACCTAGAATGTCTCTTCATACAGAGCTGACAGCAATAAAACTTGTCTGTTTTTTTTTTTTTTTTGTTTGTTTGTTTGTTTCAGGAGCAGATGTTTACCTCAGAAACACACAGGTAAAAGTGGAAACTCATTTTAGGGAAAGATAAATCAAGTTTTAACATCATCTTTTGAAAACAGCTGCAAAACTCCAACAGTCTGTGGTGGCCACGTTGACAAATTGTAGATGGACATCTAATGATTATTCTAAGAGTTTCAGTAAAATATGTCCAAAGATATTTTGCTAACAGACAACTAGGGTCGACTCCAACAGTTGATGCTGAAGTTTTAGGCAAAGATCTTGTAGAAGCACATTGAGAATGAGCTGCAGCTACTACCACACTCAGTTTTAGCAAAATAACTCAAACATTCATGGAGTTAGAGCCATTTTTTGTATTTTCAAAGGTGAGTAATTGTGGCGGCCATCTTGAATTGGGTTGGCTCCTAAACTTCATCAGTTGTACATCATACAAAGACTTTCATCAAGTTTGATTAATACTTGTTGGTAACTTGTGAAAAGTTTTGCTAACAGACAGACTTTGCCTTCTCGTGGTGGGCGATGACAGGAAAATTAAATTAGTTTAAAAAAAAGAAGATTCTTTAAGTTAAGATCTTTTAGAATGTGATTCTGTGAAAAGGTTAAAAATAGTTATTATCTTACCTGTTGAGCAACAGTTAAAGACTTGTTGTTTTAGGATGGCAGCCATCTTCTTTGGACTCGGCTCCACTCATACTAGCCATTAGCTCATCATTCAAGTCTTTCAAGGGGCTATCTACAACAGGTAAGATAGTGATTGTTCAGAATTTGTCCACAGAACCTCACTTCCTCTGAAAGATTTTCATCCTCCATTGAATAATCCACAACATAAAGAAGCAATCATCTCTCCACTTGTTTCATAAACATCCTGTTGGAACATTTACAACATTTTGTCAGCCCGTACTGGAATGTTGCGTGGAATGGTTGACCTTGGCTGACGTCGTGCTGCTCGCACAGCGATCAGCAGAAAACATTCAACACTGAGCTGCCATCCACAGCTGAGTCACCATGAGCCCAACGTGGAGCTGACTTCATCAATGTGAAACAGGGGGTGTTAATTACTGCGTGATGGAGAACACGCAAGCGTACAAGATGTGCTGCGTGACGTGGAAGTGGATATTTTGCGCATAAAGTACAAAAAAAAAAAAAAAGGCAGAATTTTATGGGGTGCCATTTATAAAGTTACACAGTCAAAAATTAATAGTAAAATTTTGTTTTGTTTAGCCTTTCATAAAAAATTTTTTAAAAGTCATATTTTCACCATGTTATTCATATATTTATAAATGTCATAGTTCTAAACTTAATATTTAATTTGCAAGCTAAATATTTAGTTTTCAAGCTAAATATTCAGCTCCACACTAAATATTTAGTTTACAAACTAAATACTTAACTTGCAAGTTAAATACAGTAATTAGTTTGCAAGCTAAATTTTTAGCCCCACACTAAATATATAGTTTACAAACTAACTGTTTATGTCCAAGCTAAATGTTTAATTCACAAACTAAATATTTAACTTGCAAGTTTAATAAAATATTAAGCTAGCAAGTTAAATTTTTATGTCCGACCTAAATATTTAGTAAGCAAATTGATTTGGAAATTAAATGTTTAGTTTGAAAAACAAATATTTAGGTCTGATCTAAATATTTAGATGCAAATTAAATACGTATATAATTTTGGAATTAAATGTTTAGCTTAAAAATTAAATGTTTAATTTGCAAATTAAATATTTAGCTTGGAGAATAATTATTTAATTTACACATAAATATTTAGTTTACTAACTAAATATTTAACTTGCAAGTTAAATATTTAGTTTGTAAATTAAACATTTAACTTGAACATAAACATTTAGTATGTAAACTAAATATTTATTGTGGAGCTAAATATTTAGCTCGCTAACTAAATATTTAATTTGAAAGGTACAGTATTTAGTTTGTAAACTAAATATTTAGCTTGTAAATTAAACATTTAGTTAGTGAACTAGTCTACGACATTTATAAATGTATGAAAAACATGGTGAAAATATGACTTGTATCAGTGGGTAAAACACTTTTGAAGAAGAACAGATAGAGTTCAGGTAGAAACAGTATAACCTGTAAACACAGCCGGTTAGAGTCCAGGAAAATGTGATCCTTCCTCATCTCCTCTCCATTTTCCACAAAGTTGTGCTAAATTGTATAAGTCAACATGATTTTGCTGAAACAGCACAAGGTGAGGCTGTCTGTGTAGGCGCGCCCTCTAGCGGTGGAGCTGAAGAACACAGGAGGACATGTTTTATCCTGGGTTTGTAACTCATGTGGACCAGGCGAAAAGTGATTTCTCCTTGTTGATGCCTCACCAGTTTACTAAATGTACAAGAAGCATAGAAGTCATCCACACTTTGTGGGGCGTGTAACTCCATGCACACAGAGAGTTCTGAGTTCTGCTGAAGGGAAATGTGGCAAGCTGGTGTATCAGATAATACACAGACTGCCCAAAGCAGATTGCCAACAATCAGGGTTTTTTTTACAGTCAAATCTGAGATATCCAGAATGTAATACATCTAACACATAATAAACATTTCAAATATCTCAAACATCAATAAGGACAAACTAACTTCTTACTTCTAACTCACAATAAATCATTGTTTTATGGTATGTGCTGTGACCTCTTTGTCAGGTCACCCTTGTAAAAGAGATCTCTAAGTACAGTATTTTTTAAAAATCTGGTTAAATAAAAGTGATGATGATGATACAAAGGTCTCAACAACCAAGCGTCAGCTTACATCAAACATCTTATCGTTCCATCCTTTCCTAACAGAGCACTTCGCTCTCAGACTGCAGGCTTGTTGTGGAGTTTCTAAAAGTAGAAAAGGAGGTAAAGCTGTCAGTTATCAGGCTCCTCTTTTGTGGAACCAACTTCCAGTTTCTGTCAGTAGGGCTGACACTATCTATGTTTAAGGCTAGGTTTGAGAATTTCCTTTTGATTAAACCTATAGCTAGGGTCGGTCTGGGTTTCCTGAGCTGTCCCTCTGCTTAACTGCCAGAGGACAATCAGACCATGTATGTTGCTGCCTTTATGTTCTCCACTGTTCATGTTTGTAGTTGGGATTCAATTCTATCACCACAATGCGTTTTTCTTTGTTTTTTCCTCTCATAGAAACTTCACTATAGGCCAGTTATTCTGTCTGTGTCCTCTCTGACCCCAGCCAGTCGAGGCAGATGGCCATCCTGAACCTGGTTTTGCTGGTGGTTTCTTCCTGTTAAAAGACAGTTGTCCCTTTCCACTGCCACCAATGTGCTACACGTTAAAGGTCAACTGACATGATGTTTGAACTTTGCATAAAATGGCACAACATATATATCTTGTATAATTGAGCTATGT
>JARVGV010000630.1:15201151-15214777 GCA_031762435.1 Hypsolebias longignatus | reverse complement strand
AATACCTTTTCCTCCCAGTCACTGTGCAAATGTGTTTTCTTATGTTTTTCTGCCATTTTCCCCTCTGGGAGGTAAACCTAGCTTGTAGCTGCGCCGCTGCAGAAATGGGGAGTGGTCTGATTCTGAACTTTGACCCCCCAGGCAAGATTGCTAAACTGTATACATAAAACAATTTATTTTTAAAATTTGTATTAATAATTTTAATTTCAAATATACATTGTTGTAAATTTTATTTCTTAAATTTAAAAATATAATTAATGACAAATTTTACGTGGTGCTCCTTGATGAGTGCTGTTTTTAGAACATGCCCCGCGGGCACCTCATGTGGTCCCTGCAGGAGACCAGGTGCCCGCGGGCACTGCGTTGGTGACCCCTGCTCTAAACGCTCTAAAAGAGCACAGCATGTCATGATCTCTGCTCTTCGCCACAACTGCACTCCGTGCTCTCGGCCACACCCACTTCTTCAATGCACAATGGCGATCACAGAGGAGGGAGGAGGAGCTTCAAGAGGAAGTTTCTCCTGCAGTGTGGGCTGCACAAAGGTGCAGCAAGTGCTAAATAATTTAAAATAATTATTTTTAATTAAAAAATTTAATGTAGCTCATCCATCAGTATCTAATTGTGTGTCATGTCCAATCTTATAAAAAAAATAAAAAAAAGCGATAGTGAGTCCACGAAAAACGAAACGCGAAGTAGCGAGGGACTACTGTACATTAAGATCTCTTCAATTAAGTGAAAAACATTTTCTATGAATTCTGCTTTAGCTCTCTTGCTCTGTTTTTGCCCATTTGTACTACATTTAGCTAGTTGTTTTTGTTACTTTTAGCTTTTAGGGCATTCTCCGTTACACTTTTAACAGCTCAGTTTCACCATCATCACATTTCATCATTCAGTGCTTTTGTAGAAAATGCACTTTTTCCTGATTATTTACTAAATCTGCTCTAAATGAAAAGGGAAGCAGACACAGGAAGAGTCTCACATTTTAGAAATATGATTTATTATTTCCTGATGCAATACTTTCATAGATATTAATAAAAAATGTAGAAGTAATTGGTAAAACAACAGCTAACTGAAAAAATACTTAGAATTTTTTAAATAAAGTAATAAGAGTTTACCACTTACTGCACACTTCTTACTTGTGCTGAAAAGAAATATCAGAAAAGGAAAGGAAATGTGTGATTTTTCCCACTTTTTGTATCATTATTTAGTGACTTATCTAAAGTCACAATTTTCTTTTTCTTCTGCCTGTGTAGACATTTTCTCAAGGCTGTTATTTTATTTCCTCACCCAGATTTTGTTGCCACATCTTATATGACCATTGACTAATCTGATTAGAGAACAGAAGAACAAAGTAAAGGATTATCAGAGTTTTGGAAAACAATTTGACATTTTGTGTCTTTTAACCTTCATTTAAAAATAAAACCTGTACCTTTAATACAAACAACTTTTTAATTTCACCCCAGCTGGACGATGGAGCTCTGAAACATCTACAGAAGCACTGCCCTGAACTCACCACCATCAACATGCAGTCTTGCACAGTAAGAAACATTTGATTGTTGCCTTTCAGGAGAGAGAAATGATCAGTAATGCACAAGGGATGTTTGCGTGTCTGCGTGTTGTTGTCATTTGTTTTTGTGCATCTCATGCCACCAGCAAATAACAGATGAAGGCCTGGTCAGTCTGTGCCGGGGATGCCACAAGCTGCAGATTGTCTGTGTGTCCGGCTGCAGCAACATCACTGATGCCTCTCTCACTGCACTGGGACTTAACTGTCCTCGGCTCAAGTAAGAAGCACACCTCTCCCAACTTTAAGAGTTACTGAAAATATTCCCATTATGTTGACACCATGTGTTGTTGCTTCACGTGGTTTCCCCCATTTTATTTTGTCTGTGTTCCAAGAATCCTTGAAGCTGCACGATGCTCCCATGTTACAGACGCTGGGTTCACAGTGCTCGCCAGGGTGAGTTTTATTCTGCTGGCTGTCGCCTGTAAGCTTATCGTGAGGCCAACCATCCTATTCTCCTTGCTGGTTTTTTTTTTTAGGCTAATTGGATGCTCTTGTCACAAAACCGTCTTTTTGTTTGTCCTCACAGAATTGCCATGAACTTGAAAAAATGGACTTAGAAGAATGTATTTTGGTAAGCGAATCTGTGATCTTGTTGCTGTATATTTGAGATTAGTTTGGAATTGTTTGTGGCTTTTATCTGACTGAAAAGAGGTCAGATTGTGGGAAGAAGGCTGATGTAATAAGAGTGTTGATAAGAGTGCTTTTCCTGTTAAGACGGTTAGTGATCCAGTTGTGTAGCATTTGAATCAGAAGGCAGAGAAGATGAGAACGCTGGATTTAGAATATTGTTATACAACTCATTACCCCACATTGAGAACTAAGCCTCTCAGCTGTCCCAAGTCATGCGAGGCCAATTCACTAATCAAGTGTCCTCTCTTCAGGTGACAGACAACACCTTGGTTCAGCTGTCAATCCACTGCCCACAGCTGCAAGCGCTGGTGAGCATTCTCACTTGTAAGGTTTGAGTTTGTGCTGCTCATTCAAGCCTCTTCAACAAGTATCTCTGTTGTGTTCAGTCTCTGTCCCACTGCGAGCTCATCACAGATGACGGCATCAGGGCACTGAGCAGTAGTGCCTGTGGTCAAGAGCACCTCACGGTGGTGGAGCTGGACAACTGCCCCCTTATCACGGATGTGACCCTGGAGCACCTGAAGAACTGCCATCGCCTGGAGCGCATTGAGCTCTACGACTGTCAACAAGTCACCAGGGCTGGCATCAAACGCATCAGGGTAAGCGATGGAAAAGATAATGCCACAGTATAAAATCCAGAGTTAAATAAGATAAAAAGCTACTTTGAAATGTGCTAAATTATCAAAACATCAGTCCTTCTAATTACAGTCATGGTTGAATGTTTGCATCTTCTCCTCGTTATGGACATGAATGTAGCTTTACATGATCACTTTGAGCTTTAATTTTACCTCAGAAGTAATTTACCATCCTGCACTTTTTGTAGTAGAAAGAAATGTTGTACTTTCAGACTTTGTTAAATCAACATAGGATGAATAAATACATGTATATGTAAGAGTCAACATAGTATTTCACCTCCACAAGTCAGTTTGATCCACTCTAATACATGTTCATAGTTATATTTACCAAAACTGATTTCATAAATCTTGAGTTTATTTAAAAAAAACAATACTAAATGCATCTCTTCTGCACAGGCGCAGCTTCCAGAGATCAAGGTGCATGCATACTTTGCCCCTGTAACGCCCCCTCCCTCCGTACATGGAGGTGGCCAACGTCTGTGTCGCTGCTGCATCATCCTCTGACAGTGGAGGGCCAGGGGGGGGCACCTCTGTCTACAGGTCCTGCTGCTCTGATCGGGCCTGATTCAAAAGGTGGAGGGAGAGGAGATTGGGAAGGTGGCGTAGGAGAGAGGAGGGGCTGGACCCGCTCACTGCTCCTAATCACTGATCATTATCCAGACTGAATGCCACTGATCCCCGATCTGTCCAAACCGCCTCTTTTCTCTCTTCTTCATCAACCAGCGTTACAGCAGTTTGGGTTTAAGCTGCGGAGAGGTTTGAGGAAAGAGACTGGAATGAATGGACTTTATTTTTCTCTCTGTCTTGCTCTCTCCTTTATCCTTAAAAAATGACAGCTGGCTCTCCACTACATACTGTCTCACACCCCGGACGCCCCTTTGGGTGTAAAGGACTGCAAATGGTCTGCTGCTGATAGACTATGGATCAAACAAACAAAAACAATATACAGTATATATATATATGATCATCTTGGAAAGCAGGCCTCTGTGGAGTTATCATCTCAGCCAATCACATGACACCTCTCTGTGACCATCCTGTGATACTTTGACCAATGAACACGGAACTGGGCTGTGCGGGAAATGCAGATCTCCAGTGAAGCTTTGTCACAACCAGCTCAAGACTGCAGTCTAGAAGAGTCTGGACAGACAAGAAGTACAAAACAGGACATGTAACATATTTGTTCATCTGAAAAAAAGACAAAACAACAATTGTGGAGATTTTGATTCTGATTGTACAGAGAATGTTTTAAAAAATGTACAACACAGAACCACTCGTTCAAAAATCTAATAAGGCCATTGAAAACTGTTTTCTTATTTTCAGTGCTTATTGTAATTGTCCATGCCTGTCCACTCAGAGAGGGGCATATGCTTGTCTTTTTTAATGTAAAGGAAAAACTGTTGCTGTTTGACAAAAAAAAGGACCTATGATTCAGACCTTGAGGATCCGAAATATTTAGTTGGCACTAAATGCTTTGGGGACAAGAGGCACTCGTGAATTTTTTTGGTCCTGTTGACGCCCTGATCCAGTCCTGTCGGTAGCCCTGTCATCTATCTCCTACTTGTTCACTTAGCCTTTGTTTACATTTCTAAATGGCTTGTGCAATGGCTTCAAATGTGAAAAACAAATCTCCACAGGTCTAAGATATTGGGTATGAGACTGAGTAAAGACACCTCAAGTATTTGACAATCACATGGTTTTATGTATGTAAAGTTTATTTAGAATAGAAATGTGCAATTGTCAGTTTATGTATGCTGAAAGAGATTATGAATTGGGTTTTGTTTTCTTAGTCCTTCAGACTCTGAGCAGCACAAGAATAATTATTAATAGACTTTTACACATCTGTTGAAATCTGTCAGCCATATTGGTTAAAATACTTATTAACAAATGACTTTTTGTCAGTACAGAACATTCAGGAACAATGAGTTATATTTAGCGAAAGTGGAGCCCTAGAATCAATTTATTTTGCTCAAATAAAGTGAAGAATTTTAATATTTATTTAATCAAGATTACATATTTAAATACATTCCCTTTTTATCACAACTTAAAAAGCTAAAAAAGAACAGTAATGCAACTTGAGGTATTATTATAGTGCCAAGTGCTTTAAGAATTAGGAGAGTGGCAGGGCAATGGATAGGACTGAAACTACAACAAGAAGATAATGTAAAGATTAAGAAAAGGCTCAGATGTTTGCTGACATGACTGGCTGTGAAACTAATGTCCTCTGTTTGACAACCGTTTTAACAGTTTTATGTTTAAGAAAATAAAGAAATATGTGAAAATTAAATAAATAAATAAAGATGACTAATACTAGTAAACGTGTTTTGTCTCTTTATTTACTTATGGGCATATTTTACAGTAAACTGCGGCAGTTCAGCATCTAGATGTCACCAAAGCGCCGTGTTCATTTAACAGACGCGGCCACACCAACAATCTTTTTGTTCTTGATCAAGTGAAAACATATTTAGTTACAACTATTGCCAAAAGATTATTTAACATCGTACATGTTTATATGTCTAGTTTGTCTTGAATAAAAATATTTTATTTTTCATCAGGCACTACGTTGGCCAACTGTGCGGTGCTCCACCGGTAAACTGCAGTCTTACATGTTGAGTCGAAAAAAGCAACCCTGCCATTAAAAGCACTTCCGTTATGGGAAGCGCTTCTTGAGACGCTTGTTTTTATCTGCGTTGTAATAATAGAATAATACAGTAATAAAATAAAAAAAACTCCTGGTTTTCAGTATTTTAGGGACACAATCACTGCTTATATCAGTCAAAAAAGGTTACAGCCTCGAAATTTGCACTATCCGTGACGTGATCCGTGGTACATTTTTCTGGAAAATTCTGTGTGACCAATTCATAAACTGTAATGGTTTTGAATATCTATAAAAAAAATAAAAATAAAAAAAAGCACTTGATGTGCGTTTATAAGTGTAACGACTAAAACACAGTTTTGCTTGTCGCATTTTTTGCTCTCGATTTTATTATCAATACTGAACACAACTGCCTCTTTCACGCGATTTTCACGAACGGGTGCGTAAAGGCATGGGGTACATTTTTCGGCACAACACCGGTTTGTCAACGTCCAGAGAGCGTCTCGGCGGCTCAGTGGTTTTAGTTGTAGCTGTGGTTATTATTACTGGATTAAAGTGAACCCGTTACCGAAGAACTGGAGCGGAGATCTTGTTTTGGTGGTTTTCTGGAACTTTCTCGTGGACTGAAGCCTGGGTCATGAAGTTGAAGTACGGAGCGGAACCAGGCGATAGATAGGCCTGCGGATATTCATCAATGTTAGCAGGCTACGTTAGCCGATGTGGAGCTATTTGTATGGATCACTCAGCTAACTAGCTTGATGCTATTATTGTTAGCATAACAGATAGTAAATAGGGCTACTAGTTTGTTTCAATCGTAGATATACTAACCGAACCTGCCTGGGTCAACTGCAGTTGCATGTTTCCTGAAGTTTCGTCGAGTTTTGAGCTCAACTTCAACTAAACGGCGGGCTTCGGCATAGTTGTCGCAACGTTCAAAAATCGGGCTTTTTGATTTGGGCTGAGGGGTGATTCTCGAGAGTAAGTTGTTTTTTTAAAGGGCTGTATCTTGATGATCAAAGCTCGGTTGAACCCAGTTCAAACCGAACCCTCACTCTGCTCCTTAACTAGGCTACAATTCACATTTTTTGAGTTTTCTCCATATCCCTTCCCGCCGACCTTTGCTTCCTATCTTTGGCCGGCTTCAGTGGCTGGCCACAGGGGACTCAGTGCCCGATGGAGGACCATGACAACATGGACTATTTTTACCAGCAGGTGCTGCAGAAAGACGTAACTCGCAGACTGCAGGTCGGTCAGGACCTGATTGACTACCTGAACGACCCGCAGCGCTCCCCGGACGTGGAACAGGACAAACCTCGGCTGGACAAAACCATCGACGAGTTGACGGGATGGATAAACTCCAGCAATTTCAAGGTAAGCAACATCAACTAGTCATCTTATTAGGGGTTTTCCTAGCTAAACGTGTTTATTTTTAACATATATTCTCACCAAAGCTAGTAAGAAGAAAGCTTTCTTGTTTGAGACAGCCCAGTACAGTAGTTTAATCCTGTGAGACATTTTTAAATGTCTTCCCTGTCATCATGTACTTTTGTTGGGTGACCCCATGGTTTCTTGGGGTTTCTTTTGTATTTTACTTCAGCCTGTATGTGTGAAGGAGACCCATTGTCTGCAGCAGCTCTGGACCACTGGTTGGACTGGTTGGGGGAAGGGTTAGAAGACATTGTTGTGACCCTTCTTCCTCTTTCATATTCTCAAAACTTCTATTTTTAATCTGACATGTTATTTATTTTCTCATGTTCGGTCTCATTTCTCTTCTTGTGTGTGAGGTAGACTTATCTGCACTCTTCTTGAAATCTTGAACTATATTTTTGTACATTACTGGACAAAAAAGTCCTGTCTAAAATCACTGTTCAAGCTTGTAATTTGTCTCACAGTTGCTTGAAGTAATAAACTCAGTCTATACTAATATGTTGGGCTCATCAGTGGAAAAAGTGTGTTCAGCACATAGCAAAGCTGCCTCAGCCTCTTGGTAATATCTCATTGGACAGCAATCCTCAGCCAGAGATGATTTCTCATTATCCTCTGTTTCTGGACATGACGTAATCATTGGAGATTTGTTTTCAGTAACTTACAGGAACTTCTTGTATATCTGACTTAAACCCTTATAAAAATCTTTTTTTTTCCTGATAAAGGAAGATTTATGGTAAATTGTACGTACGTTGAAATCATCATTTATCAGCATAAAAGTTACAGATTCTGATTGTTAAAACCAGCTAAGCTGTAGCTAAAATCTATGATTGGCACAACAGCAGTACTGTAGTTAAAAGCTAAAATGAGCAATACAGTAGCTGAAACCTAAACCAGCAACACAGATGTTAAAAACTAAACTTTGTTGAGCTGTAGGTAAAAGCTTTAGCACACCAGTAGCTTAACCTAAAGTTAGAAAAACAGTTAAAATGAGTGAAACCAACTAAAATCTAAATCAACAAAACCAAAATTAAAAACAAAAAACTAGTAGCCACCAGTAACTAAAAGCAGAAAATGGAAATAAAACATTAAAAGCTAAATTTAATTAATATTTAAAATGTATAAATTACTTATTTTAAAAAGTATAAAAGGTAAAATTACAGAATGTCACCTATTTCCTAAATTAGCTGAACCTTTTGATACTCGTAAAAACTGCTGAACGTCTGCTGAAGTAGTTAGATCCCCAAAAATGTATGGAAGAAAATGACCGTAGTTAGGATAAATTGAAAATGTTGCTTCTCATGCACAGTGAGCAGACAAAAAAGGAAAAAAATTGACATTACCGTAGATAGAATAAATGAGCTCTGAAGTCGCAGACAGGCAAAGAATAAATAAAAACAACTAAATAAACATAAATAACTGTTCAGTTCTTCAAGTAAAAGGACTGTAATATTTTGTTTCATTAACACTTTTTATCAATTCAACTTATTTCTCCTCCTTCAATAGTGAGGATACACTGGCCATTAGAAAATGTGCAAACAAAGAACATGAATATTGTTTGATGCGAGTTGAGATGACGTCACATTTCCTGCACTGATCCAGAGACTGATTCTGTTACCAGGCTATCCTGCTCAGACACACTGATATGTTGGTCAGTGCTGCATTTAGGAGAAAATGTCAAACATTTATTTTTACAGCTTCAACATTTATGGACGGCACTCTTTGTGGATGCTAACTCATCGGTCTTATTTGAAATTACTCACTTTTGGTTTGACTGAAGACATGGCCAAAGTTTTCATGTACTGTATTTGTATTGTATTGTAATAATGTACTGTATTGCATTATGCATATTGTAATAATTGTAAATGGGATGACCTGTCATTTAACACCATATAATTTATCCCTCCAGAACCATTTAGTTAGGGTTCTTCTTTATTTTTTCTATTTTAACTTACAGGTCTATCAGTCAGCTACAGATGATGGCTGCAAGCATTTTCTTTTACCTGCAGGCTCATTTACATATTTAAATGAGCAGAGATATCTATTTTAGAATTAAAAAAAAAAAAACAAGGAGATTGGATATTAATGTTTCTCTGTTTGATCTAAACCGTGTCTTGATGCATGCTCAGTCATCCAGGTATATAAATCCCAAAAAGTTAACCAAAAATGATCCGTCCAGATGACCTGATTTACCAGTAACTTTTTTTGGATTACAATATTTGCCTGGATGACTGAGCATGCATCAGGAGATTTTGAACCACTTTGGCCAGGTTTGCGTCAGGCTGACTAACGATCGATTGTTAGGTTCTGACAATCAACTGTTAAGACTGATGATCCTCCTTTTACATGTGAACAGCTAGTTCTGGATCTCCCCAGAAAATTGGTTTTATCCACTTTGAGAAGGTGCTTTTTATAGGACTGATGCTGGTGAAGATTCTCAGTCATCCAGGACATGATAAAATCAAAAAAAGCGTTCAATACAGAAACAACTGGACTTTATTTTCCTGTAACAAATAAAGTCCAGTTGTTTCTGTATTGAACGCTTTTTTGATTTTATAGGACTGAGTTTGTCACATGGCCTCAGACTGATGAAGTCTTTCAGATAAAAGATGAAACGTTTGAACCAAGTAAAATCCGTCCAGATGACCTAACTTAACTTTTTTGGATTTAAACAATATCTGATTTGAAGCATGTTGATTTCATGCTTTTTGCTGCTTGATTTTTGGCACCAGATAAGATTAATCACTGAAATCTTAAATAAATGATAAATTAAAGAAATGCTATACACTTCACAGATATTTAAAAACCCACTTAAGCATTATTATAGTAAGAATTTCCTCTTAAACAGTGAATTATTTTAGTATTAGCTTGCCGTTGTAAAAACTCTTCCTGCAGGTGCTTCATAGGAAATTCAGTACAGTTTTATGGGAAGCAGCTGCACGAACCGTTCCTCAGCACCCATTAATGTCTGTTGGTCTCTGCTTAGTTGGTTCAAACCATGATCTCAGTCTGCATTTGGGCATTTTATTTGTTTATCATCTGTGTCTTGGTATTCAGGAATGATGCTGCGTGTGCTTATTGTGTTTAGGGCCATAAATCCCAGAACATGATTTTCCCCTTACTGTTCCCCATCATTCTTTAAAAAGAAGGTATCTTCTATGGCCAATTTCTGTCTCAATTTTGGTATTGTGAAAGTTTTGGTCATCCTTTTTTTTATTTTTTATTTTTTATTATTTTTTTTAACTTGTCTAAAACTCAATTCAAGCTTCTTAAGAAATTCAGTCATTTTATTTCACTTTTTACACGGTATGCGACTAAGCCGGTAAGCCAGGACACGAAGCAATAACCTGAGCTTTCACAACGAACCATTCATAGAGGCTACTTCTTCCAACTTGACTGAGCAGTGTAAGAGTTTAAATCTTACAGTCCAGATTCCAGAACGAAGTGATTTATACTGTATTAGGGAGGTGGTGAAAGTATTATTTTATAACATTCAGTGTTTTTTGTTTTGTGGGTGATTAATAAAGTTCTCATTTTTGTCTGATGTTCCTCCTTCTATCGTGTCCCTCTCAATCATATTTTATGTAAGCACTCTGAGGGCAGGAAAAACATATCACTGATTCGTTTTCTTACCGCCGATGCTAATAAAAACAGCAGTCCCCTTCGTTCTCCTGCTCAGTCCTCTCTTCTGTTTCGCTAAGTGAAGATTCAAACAGATGGTTGTGGGTGTTTGTTGGGGGTGCTGGGTGGAGGAGGTAGAGGAAAAAGCCTAGGGGATGTTTCCATCCTTTGCCGTTTTTTTTTTTTTTTCCCTCCGACTGTTTTTACTTCATTTCTTATTTCATTTGGTTAAACCAGTAACTCACTGGACTGTAACTGTTGACAAAATGCATTTGCAAGGGAGTCAACTTTGTGGGGTTCTCAATTTCCTCATGGGTTTCAGAGGCTTGCAATGCTGTTACTTGAATTTTAAACATGTTGAAAATAAACAATTGTGCAACAGTTTTTCTCACAAAGTAGTCGTAAAGTTGTTGCAAGGGCCTCAAACTCATATCAAATTAGTTTCCATAACTTTTAGAGCGCTAGAGCTGTATTTTGAAACCAAAACATCTGAGGCTACAGCCTTAATTGTTCAGGTCTATAAAAAAATGCAGATGATAAAAACTATTTGAAAACTGGTCCAAATCTGCCTGTTTTTATTGTAAAAGTTTACTCTAGGAGACTGATTCATAAACGTGTGTGCAGTTGTTGAAGTAGATACAAAATGGGTTGGAGCAAATATGATGTGGGCGGTGGTGGGCAACGAAACCATGTGCGCAGCCACGTGAGCCATGTACACAAATTAAGCTGTGATTGGCTGAGAATAACGTGACCGCACGGCTTGCTGTCACCTGGTTGCAAACACTCAGAACTCTGAGACTTCAACTATAAATTTGCCAAATTTTCTTGCAAGTTTCTTACAATTTTAGTCTATAACAGTTGCGGCCCAGTGAAATACTGGCTTTGGTGTGAGGGAGTCCTTGTTTTGACTCCTGTTTCATCTGCAAATGATTTTTGTTTGGCCTCTATCCCTCCCTGCCTTTTTCTCATCATCTCCATCTATCTCCTCTGGTTCTTATTGTAGTCTCCTGGCGTTGCTCTTTTGACTAAAATAGGGAAAAACTGCCGTCCAAACTCCCATCTCATCGCAGGACAGCGTCTGGCAGAAAATAAATCTGAGCATGGATTTTCTGTTGGAATTTGTTTTTTTTTTTTTTTACAAAGAGCTGCCAATAAAAGCATTCCTTTGAGCACAGACAGCAGTGCTGTGTGGGAATGGGATTTTAATCAGAAGCACAGTGGAAAAAATCTTTACTTTAGGCACCAATACCTGTCTACTCAACAACTTTTAGGCCACTGAGCTATTTTTGTTGTTTGGAGGCTTGTGAGATTTGCAAGGCTTGCCTAAAATGCCTTCAGCAAACATGCATTGCATATATCTCAAAATGTCATTTCAACGTTGATCTCCTAGAGTTGTTCCAGAAATTATTCTGGCATGCAGGTTGTTTAAATTTTGACCAAATTTTTCTCAAGTTTGATCTTCCATCAGCTTTAATGGTACTAAACAAACTTGTATGGGATAAGCAAACGGCTTCTGTCTCAGTAACAACTTTGTAAAAGCAAAAATAGTGGAAATATTTTATTGGGCAAGTTGTTTAAGACTTGCTTTGTTTTATTTAAGTATAAACATTTTTTTGTTCAAACTCGTGTTTTGTCTCATATTTTTCTAGTCGGACACTTCATTGTTGGTTCATATTCACCAATTTCCTGCAGGATCAATTAGGGATGCACAATATTGGATTTTTGGCTGATTGCCGATATGTTAAAACTTATTTGGCCGAAAACTGATACTAATATCTATATATTTTTTCCTAGACCTACTTACAGAGACTAAATAGCTTTCTTTGCTGTGGAATTAAAATACTACATTATTCTGCATGGTCAGTTTGGCCTTTTACTGAATGCAGATGCCAAAAAGGGACTGAAAATGATATAACACTATATAAATAGATAATACACAATATTTATTAAAAAAAAACAGCACCTTTTATATCTGTGAATAGTTTTGATGGAATGGCCGATATTCGATGTTTAACGTTATCATTAATATCGGCCAATACCATGCCAATAATATTGTGCATCCCTAGGATCAATCAAGTTCTATCTTATCGCTCTTATCTTATATATTTTTAGAAACTCACATATTTTAAAGTAAAAAGTCACAGCAGAATTTGTATTGAGCAGCATTATCATACATATTCTTCACTCTCAAGTCAGTGAAACTCAGTACAGTACTTGAAACTGTTTTTTAAGATTAGATTTTTTTCAAAACTGGCTGATGTGATAGTCAGGTTTAAATCACAGCTTTTTTATATCAGAGCTTTCACAATGGTTGATGTGTAAAACAAAGAACGGTTCATCTTGGATCTGATCTGAAATAACCTTTGTCTTTCTTTTTACTTGTAGGTGGCATTGTTAGGGATGGACATCTGTGGAGCTTTTGTGGATCGCATGGGAGAGCGGTTCAAAGGATACCTTGGCACAGGTGAGACTTCCTGTCTGTTACGCTCTGTTTGGATTGAAAACCTACTCAGCGTTTTCTTTTTTTTATATTGACTTGGCTTGTATGCAAAGATCATAAAGGCCTTTTTTTTACTTAGTTTTGGTATTTGTAGAACTAAAACAACTTTCTTGGTGTCTTCTATGTGTGTTACAAAGACGACCAAACCCAGCATAAACTTGTTGACTCTCTTCTTGTGAGAGTGAATACACTGATTTCTTAATGTTTGTCAAGTTCAGACATATTTTTATGTTATCTTGGCAAAAAGAGTTGGTTGAATGTAAAAATGTCCTGCTTTTCACAGTGAAGAACAAAAACACTGAAGCATGTTCACAAAAACACATTGTATGCCCCCCTTTTTCCCCCTTAAGAATACAATAAGTGAGATGGTCCTAAATAGCTATCTCAACTCCATATTTTGTTTGTTGCTCTCTATTTTATTTCTCACTTACCCTTTTGTGGTTCCTCTGGGAAAAAGTGGGACCACCTCCTTTTCTGTTCTCCATCCTTTTCACTTCTCAACACAGACCCTGCGGTAGGTCACCCTGTTACACCCCCAAACCACACCTTGTGTTAATGACCTTAGAGACTGAATCCATGCATCAGATTTCATGCTCTGTGTGTGTGTGTGTGTGTGTGTGTGTGTGTGTGTGTGTGTGTGTGTGTGTGTGTGTGT
>JARVGV010000630.1:15190725-15201051 GCA_031762435.1 Hypsolebias longignatus | reverse complement strand
TGTGTGTGTGTGTGTGTGTGTGTGTGTGTGTGTGTGTGTGTGTGTGTGTGTGTGTGTGTGTGTGTGTGTGTGTGCTCTATCACTGGCAACCCCTGTGTGTGCCTACTTTAGTTGTCACCAGTTGTTTTTGAAAGCCAGACTGAATCTTGTCACCAGCAAACATGCTGAACCCTGCAGTCATTCTGGGATTACTGAACTCATCACATTGTGGGCAGTCCACCACACTCACACACATTGCAGTGTCCTTGACAATGTGTGTGAGTGTGGTGGACTTCACAATAACAGGCGGCTGGCCGCAATTTCGCCGCCTACTCAAGTGTCTGACACTACCTACTCTGACTATTTTTATTTATTTATTTTTCCCTTTGGAGTCGATTGACGAGCCAGTGCATGGTAATCACTTTAGCGGGAAAGACACAGCCTCTCAGAGATTCCAATTTAATTTGTATCAGAAGTTCAGACTTTAATGTATTGATGTATCAATAACCCAGGTGGAAAAATCTAACAAGGTTGAGTCAGGTCCTCTGGACGGCTTCTTTTTGTTGAAACGGTTCGTCTTTCATCCAAAAGACTTCATCAGTCCAAGGAGCCACAACAAACTCAGTCTTATAATTAGCACCTTTGCGTAGTGGGTCAACCAGTTTGATGGTGCTAAGATGGTTTCTGGACCATCTTAGTCCTCATGTGAGGACTTTGTTGATGAAGAGGGTGTTCATGATTTGTTTTAGAAGAGGAAAGAGAGGAAAATCAGACCAAGCCTCACTAGGAAGTCTGACTCTGTAAGACGTTTTCATCAGTGATCGGTGTTTAAACAGTCTGCGTTCACCAACATCTTCACCACAAAGAACATCTGTGTTGATGTTAGGAAATGACTCCAGCCTCCTACTCTGAGCTGTTAGCCTCCTACACAAAAAGTTATTGAGAAGACTGAGTGCCTGAGCTGAGCTGTGTGTGTTATGTACCGTGCGCCTCAGATTCATACATAGGTAAATCATCTTTCTGAGCCACTGCTTGCTGTGAAATATCCCTCTCTCTATTCAACTTCATCTTTTCTTTGCTGTGCTCTCTCTGCATCTCCCTGCCCCCGCCCCCGCAAACACACAAGGGAGGAGGTAGATGAGATCACTGCGACTGAGTGAATGTATTGATCGACAGGGCTGACATATTGCACAAGACTGCCAAGATTACCGTGCACAGTGTGTGCAGTTACGTGCGTGCACACCAATGCTGTGTTGTTGTCCATCCTGCCAACTAACTCCTCTGTGCTAAGTGGAAATGGAGGCGAAACTTGGAGACTACGTGAGGCTGCACATTGGTTTAAATTATTTTCACGATGACTGACGGAATGAAGCGATGCGATTTATTTGGCATTTGTCAGCAAGAATATCTGGCCTAAATCTGTATGTTTTCATTTTTACTACAGCAAATGACTCATGCAACAATGCCCCTCTGTTATGCTCTCTGTTTGAGGGGATTGTCCTTGTTTCCAAGGTAACCAGCTGTTATAGTCACAACAGGCATGTGCACTTTGTTAAAGGGCAGATTACATCACTCTCTCACTCCGTCTGCTGATGTTTCAGATGTGGAATGTGGACGTGTGTGTAATCATGCTTTATCTCACTGTGAGCGTCAAGAGAATTTCTCAGTCAGACTAAAACCTGTAAAACTTATGTGTCCTTTGTGTTTTGGAATTCTGAGATTAGGCATGAGGCTTTCATTGTCCTGTCTTTTATGCTGTGTATATTTATAATACGAATAAGACATAAAAACTCTAACTTAAGTGTGTAGTTTATCTGCAGTATTTATATGTAACTTGGGTTTACAGCGTTGCAACTTTCAGATAATAAAATTGATTACAATGATTATAAGTCTCATAATAAAAGTTGTACACATACAGTATACATAATAAAACAATCATATAATAAAAAATGATTAAAATTACTAAAATTCATCATTTCAGATGGTGTCAAAAGCCAGGGAGAAGCGAAACGTTGAACAATGAAGAAGCAATGGCTTTGGATAGCAAGTATTTTAGTATAATTGGTTTGTTGTGATTTGACACATTTTGTAGAATTTATTTGGGACAACAAAAACAAAACCATGAAATCACCAAATCTTTTGTTTAAATAAATTAATCTGGCTAAAGATTAATTTATTCCAACTGACATCAAGTTTTTAAGCTAAATGCTGTTGTCACTATCTGTTTAGATAACATGTTAGTTATTAAATGCACACAGCTGAAGGTCTTTGAGTATTTATTTATACTCCATTTAAAGGTTCTCATTTTATATTTTTGAATACATCTATGAGACTCACTGGCACATGAGCGTTTCATGATCTTCATGTTATTTTAGTCATGGTGTATTACTCTTTCATCTCATCATCGCACCAGAGCCTGGAGTTATCAAAGTTTAATATTTTACTATGTTTCTATATCTACCAATGTTTTGTATTTTTGTACACAATTGTTTTTTAAAAGTATTCCACTTGGGGGCAGTCTTTGTTTTAATCTCTTTTACTATTTAAATCCTGCAGCAATTCAGTGTCATCTGCGGCCTAATTTTATTCTGTTTAACACACTGAACAGAATTTGTCTCATCATGACTCTCTGCACCCCCACCCTATTTTATTCTGTCTTTAGTCGTGCCAGCTCTGGTGGACAGGCTGGGTGACGCCAAGGATCAGGTCAGGGAGAGCAGCCAAGCGCTCATCCTTCGCTGCATGGAGCAGACCGCTTCACCCATGGTGAGATCCTCAGACATGTCAGGATCCTGATCAGAAGTCGTTTTTTTAACACAAGTGCTTCACACATTTCTTATAGCATGACTACAAAAAAATGTAAGATTGTGTTACAAATGATTTCAAGATGATCGTTCCAAGTGAGGCAAATTGTCTGAGACATAGCTATTGTTAAAATTTATTTTGTTGTCATTTTATGCATTTATTAATTTTTGCTAACCATCAGAAGAACCTTTTAGCAATGAACAGTAACAATATATACATGCACAGTAGTCCTACTTTCTTGCATAAGTGTATGTTTTGTTATGTGGTACAGAGACACAACTAAGTCACTTCATCTGAGTCTTTGTTTTGGCTCCCTCTTCTGGAAAGCAAAACAATCTCAGTGTTGCCAGATAGAGTCGAGGTTTTCCAGCCCAAAAATATGTTAAAAACAGCCACATCACACAAAAATACTCCCAATCAATATATTTTTATAGTGTATTTACTGTTTGAACATGAATACACATCTGTACAAGCCAAGGTAATTTAACAATATGTGGCAAAATACAACAATCCAACTAAAATCTTCCCAGAGTTCCCAACAAAATCAGAATGAAAACAGCCTAGTCTGGCAACACTGACTAGTGAGTTTCAACTGTTCCTTTTAATGTTTTCACAAATGAACACAAGCACATTTTCACGGATTTTAACTTCTCTGTTCTGTATAATGTGTTGTGCTGCTGATAAGTGGACTTTCCTCTGCTAGATCTTATGCCTCCTTCCTCTTACATGTTTGGCTGCCTCATCTTTTTTCTTTATCTTTTTTTTTTTCATCAAGTACGTTTGGGAAAGGCTGATTCCTAGGTTTAAACACAAAAACTTCCGCAGTCGAGAAGGAATTTGCCTCTGTCTCAGCGCCACGCTCAGCACGTGAGTAATTTCTCCTTCTAATTAACTGTCCTTGCAAGGTAAAATGTAAATTGCTTATCTTTAAAGTACAAGACTCCATATTTATTTACTCTGTTGTTAGATCAACCACAGGCCTGTCCTACGCTTGGCAAATAAACACAAGAGCAACCAGTGCCATTTGTTCAACCTTTCATGACCCACTTTGTTCAAGAAACACTCGTTCTCCATCTCCAACATTAATCCTCTTAGTTTGCGTGACTCTGAAGAAGTAGAACAAGTGAAGTAAATCACCTTACTCCTGTCATGAGGTGTTACAGCTTTCAGCCATAATTGTTCTTGTTTGTTTTCATATACGCCAACAATTTTTTGAAAATATCAAAATAAGAATCACAGTGACACTTTTGTTCTTCGGTACCTGTGGTTTTGCAAACTCAATTTGTCATTTCTCCAACGTGTCTGTGGACCTGTTATTGCACAGATTCCTGTTTGCTGCTGCGTGTTTGAGAGCAGTATTTTACATGTTAAGGTGTTACTTGACAAATCTTGGTTCCTTGAATTGTGCTAATTTTAGTGTCTCTTTGCTAATGGAAAGTTGCTGAAGTCTTAAGCTGCAACTTGATCGTAATGCTGTGGATCATGCTCAGGCAGCCATTAAAACTGGGTAAAGTGGAAAAATTAAGGACATAGAAATGTCCTGGGTTTTCACTTTTATTATTTAATTTGTATTCATTTATTTACTGTATTTATTTATTTATTTATTTATTTATTTATTTATTTATTTGCTTTGAGAAATCCCAGTTCAGGAGAGCAAAACAAAACAGACGATTAAAAAAGAGGGAAAAGACAATTCCAACTTTGCTTGTGGTTTGTGTTTTGAGTTATATTTCCTGCCGTACACATCGCTCCGCCCTATAAGTCGCATCGGTCCAAATATGTCTAATAAAGTGGAATAATCCATAAATACGTCTCTTTGCCATAAATGTCACATCTATGTGTCACCGCTGACGCATCGTATTTGTTATGTGTCACCACTGACAACCCGGAAATGTTGGCTGGTGTTGTGCCAAAAATCAACTGGCTGCCAAATGGTGGCCGTGGGAGCGTGCACGGGAGGACTTTAACAAGAACTGAACAAGATTAACACTTAAAAACAATTATTTGTTTGCTCGAAATTATAACAAAGGTGTGTCTCAGTTTAGCGTTTTCTTAATAAATGCACTTTGACGGTCAAATTAGCTGCATTTCAAAAGCCGATACGCGGAAGTAGGAATGCACAGAGGGACGAGTCGCTGTGCGTTTCTTCGAAATTTAACAAGATAAACACTTAAAAACAATTGTTTGCTCGACTTCATAGCAAATGTGTGTCTCAGATGAACTTTTACTTAATAAATGCACTTCAATGGTCAAATTAGCTGCATTTTGCCGGGGCGGCGCAGCAAAATGAAGCTGATTTGACTGTTGCTCCAAGCAAGCTGGACGACGGTGGCAATCTGTGGCAAGTGGATTGTGTCATAAATAGCCATGTTTACATATTACATGACACAATGACGTGCCATACTACTTGAGTGCCATCTAGCGGCTGAAAATGGTAGTGTTCAATATTTTCAGTCAGAATGAATGAAAACGGTCATATCTCAGCCAAAAATTGGATTATAAATATGGTTTAAAAAAATCCAAAAATGCGTTGCTTCGACGTATAAGTCACAGGGCGTGAAAATTATGCAAAAAAACACGACTTATATGGCGTAAAATATGGTATTGCTGATGAGCTAATAGCTAGTCTGAGAGGGGCCAAGGAGATTGCTGCGGTCTTAAAACAATGCTGGGGATAAACCTTTACCCTACTCTCAGTTTAGCATTACATGATTATAACTCTTATAATATCACTGTTGAATGTGCCCCGGCCTGCACCAGAAGTGCTACTGATAGTTGCTGGTACTATTTATGTTTGCAAATTACCACAGAATTCCACGTATCGGTAATTAATGGCGCGGTAACAGTGATAGCAACCTAAAGGTTTATAAAATATTGTTCACGTGAACTCAGAAGATTTTTTTAACCATAACTATTTTATAACCTCAGCAATCAACTTTAATCTTGGCCTCACTGGGACTAGATCATTAGTTCATCAGTTTGGTCAAATTAATCTCTATTCCTCCAGACTGAAGCTATTCAAAGAGATATCTGCAACAGATGACATCTTTGTTTAAAACCTTTCCACAGGAACCCACTTCAAAAATGTTCCAACTTTTGCTTTGCGTCTCAAGCTCTTTTATCGTTTTCAACTCCTAATTATAGAGCTATATACTGACATTGTTCCTTGCTCCATTTGTTGTAGTTGGAAATACACAAGTCCACAGCAACAAGCACTTGAACATGGTTCCTTCTAAAAGCTTGCCGGTCTGATGCACAAGTCATCTATTTCTAGGTCACGCATCTAAAGATTCAGCATGTTCAGATGCAAACACTTAAGCTCGAACATGGTAAAGAACGACGCCCAGATTTAGACATGACATCACAACCTAATATTGTGCCTCGTCACTAAAAACTAACAGAGCTGTTTGTCTTGGGAGCGTAGTGCCACCAGTTATGAGGACACTCGGGCTAATTTTCTTCTTTATGATGACAGACAGATGTATTTTCCTCCTTCAGCGACAGTCCAACGCACTGACAAACAAGCTTAGGACAGCAGAACTGCAGCTGTTAGAGCTGCCACTCGGCGAGCACACGCACATTTGGGAGTGACAGATCCAGGAAAGAGGGTGCCTCGTTGTGCCGCTCGTTTGGCCAAAGCTGATATCTTCAGCGTGGCAATGACCTCTCAACTAATTTGGGCTGCCACAACTCTGACCAGAGTCAGCGAGAGTTCACACACATATCTTTGCGTCTGTTTGCTCTGGCATGTGTGCGTCTGCATGTTTAAAATCCCAGAGGTGAACATTAAGATCCAAAAAGGCATGGCAGCTAAAGAGAGCATGAGTGTTTCTGTAAAGAGGGGAGATCTCTAATGCTAAATGATGAAAACAGGGGGGTTTAAATCCCATCGTGTTTTGAGAAATGACGCCTTACTCTTTGTGTTTGTCTTTGGAAAACTAACACGTGGGCCATGTTGGGTTGAGGTTACACTCTGTGGTTTTGCACTAAGAGCCAGTTGAATTACTTGGACAGGCTAATGGACTAAACCCTATTATCATTGCTTCACTGGATTTGAAACTGGTTTAACCCTTAAGTTTAAGAAAACCTGTGGTCTACTGGGTATATTGTTAAGGTAATTCAATAACTGCAGAATGCACAACACCAATTCCAAAACAGTTGTGATGTATGTGCAAAATGTGATTTAAAACAGAATGCAATGATTTGCAAGTCTCATAGCACACATTTTATTCACAGTGTAACAGATTTGTGGCATGGTGGCACAGTTGGTAGAGCTGCCACTTCTCTGCCAGCAGATCGCCGGTTCAAATCCCAGCCGTGGGTCCGTTCTGGGTGGAGTTTGCATGTTCTCTCCATGCATGCATGGGTTTTCTCCGGGTACTCCGGTTTCCTCCCACATACCAAAAACATGCATGTTAGACAGATTGGAAACTCTAAGGCTCACCAACCTTTTTGAGACTGAGAGCTGCTTCAGTGAGAATGAGACACGAAGGGCTACTTGTTTGATCCAAATAAATTTGCACGGCTCACCTTTAATTAATTATTTCATTAATTAATTAATTGAGTTAAATTCAAATACAGTATATGAATGTTTCTGTTCAGTGCCCTGAGATGACTTCTGCTGTAACTTGGCTCTACTGTATATAAATAAACTGAATTAAATTGAATTGAATTATAATAATAATACATTATTACAAATATGGCAGTTCATCTTCGCATGATACATGTGAATATACGACTACCTGATCACTTCTGATCTTTATTATTAAAGGCTCCCCACAATGATTATCAGTAAGGACTTAGTGTGATAAATATGATCAATTATTATTGATAAATAGTGATTAGAACTTTCAATCAAGAACATGAGTCCTCAGTTTGAGTCCCTTTTTAAAACTCTTCTGTACGACTGTAAATTGTTCCTAGCTGTGACTGGGAGTGTGGATGGTTGTTTGTCTCTTTGTCTGTGTCTCTGTGATGGACTGGAGATCTGTCCTGGGTGTCCCCCACCTCTTGCACAGTGACTGTTGGATATGGGCACCAGTGACCCCCGTGATTTGAGGGGGAAGAAGCGTGTAAAAGATAAAAATACTGCACCATATTATGAAAAAATAAGGTAATTTTGAATTTGAATGCACCAACACGTAGAGTAGACAAAAAGTTATAAGGGCAACAAAAAGCTGTAAAATCATGATTACGTAGATACAGAAGAAGGAGCATTTTGCAAATAATTATTTTATATGTCCACAGGTCAGAGGGAGGACTGGTTTCATGAAAAAGAGCATTTTAGTGAGGCTGAATCTCTCAGAAGTGATATGGGCAGAGGTTCAACAGTCTGTGAAAAACTGCATCAAAAGCTTGTGAAAAAACTCTGTGTCCCTCAATAGAAAATTTGGAGGACTGAATAGCTCATCAGGTTTTCAAGAATATGGAACAATTTCTGAGTGCAAAGGACGAGGCTGGAGATCAATACTGGATCCCTGTGACCACTGGGCCGTCAGGAAGCACTGAATTAAAAACAGGAGGACTGATTCTGTTCTGGACATGGCTGCACGGGCTCTGCAACCCAAACACAAATCAGTTTCTGTAAACACAACTTGCTGTGCTATACACCAGTTCTGGTTAAAACTCTAAAAGAAGCCACATGTGAACACCATCCTGGACAGCGGCCGTCTTCTCTGGACCAAAGCTCATTAAAATGGTCTGAGGCCAAAAAAAATAAATAAATAAATAACTGCTCTGTGGTCAGACAAATCTAAACTGGTGATTCATTTTGAAACTCCAGTCCAAACTAAAGAGGATATACAGTATAATGTCTGTTAGAGCACACAGCTCTAAAGCCTGCCTCTCTGATGGTATGGGGGTGCATTGGCTGCTTACACATCTGGAAAGGCACCATCAATGCAGAAAAGTATATACAGGTTTTACAATAACATATGTTCCTATTCAGACTGTATTTTTTAGGGGAGGCCTTACATATTTCAACAACATAAGGCTAAACTGCATGCTGCATCCACTGCAACTTCCTGGCTTCAGTCCAGGTGCTGAACTGGTCTGCCTGCAGTCCAGGCCTGCACCAGAAGAAAACATTTGGTGCATCAAGAAAATAAAAATCTGTGAAAGAATACCCAGGACTGTTGAACAGCTAGAATCCAACATCAGACAAGACTGGGACAACATTCACCTTCATTCAACTTTCAAGCATTTGTGTAAGATTTATAACATGCACCATGCATGTATTCATTAATGAGCTTCGTTAGAATAAATCTGGGCAGCTTTATCTAATGAAACTAAGTTCTAAATCTAATCTATTTCACATTTACATTTTCTATAGTTTTTCCTTTGAACGCCAGTATGTTCATTTTCCATCCAACCTTTGCAAACGCCCTTCCCTGCCGACACAATAATGTGTTTTAGCCTTTTTGTTTTCTCTTAGGTAAAGCATGTTTTGGCTTAACACAGCATTTTGTTGGCCACTGCTTTTGAAATACCAGCAGCTTATGAACAAATCCTGAGGACTGAAAAGCAAAGGTGAACAAAGAAGGTGACAAATTGACTGAAACAAGCAGACGTAAAATTTAAATACAGGTACCAAGCCATTTTGAAACAAGTTTGGGAAACCTTTTTGCAAGAAGTGGAAAAAGATGCACAGGTCTCGGTAAAATAAGGTAACATGTCCAATTTAGGACAAGAAAAACCCAGAGTACAAATGAAAAACAAAGCTGAAGCATTTCCCGAGCTTTCACACACACTGTTTCTAACAAACAGGACATGGTAGATAGACACAAGTCCCTCGTTTATAATGGGGGCTCTGTAGCCTGAAGCCCCGCGATAAGTGAAAAACTGCAAAGTTGGAATAATAGTACAAGTACCATACTTGCCGCCATACATATCACACTGCCGTATAAGTCACATCAGTCCAAATATGTCTAATAAAGTGGAAAAAAACAAATAAGCTGCATCTATTAAGTGTTACCACTGATGCATCATGTTTGTTATACATCACCGCTGGCCACCCAGAAATGTGGACCAGTTCTGTGCCAAAAATCGATTGGCTGCCAAATGGCGGTTGCGGGAGTGCACACAGGAGGACTTTTAACAAGAATTTAACAAGATTAACACTTAAAAATAATTATTTGTTTCCTCAACATTATAGTAAAGGTGTGTCTCAGTTGAATGTTTCCTTAGTAAATGCACTTTGACGGTCAAATCAGCTGCATTTCTCCTGGGCGACGCAGTGAAATGCAGCTGATTTGATGATTGCTCCAGGAGTTACGGAGCGAGACGAAGGTGGCTTGTATGGCAAGTCAAGTGTCTCAGTAATAGCCACTTTTACCTATTAATGAAACACTTGGCTTGCCATACTAGTTGAGAGCCCTCTAGTGGCTGAAAATGGTAGTGTTCAATATTTTTATTTGATATAATCAGATCTCAGCCAAAAACTGGGTTATGAATATGGGATTGAAAAAAACGTAAATACATCGCTTTGCTGTATAAGTCGCAGACATATTAATTTATGCAAAAGACTGTAACATACAGTAAAAA
>JARVGV010000630.1:15175378-15185699 GCA_031762435.1 Hypsolebias longignatus | reverse complement strand
CAATATTATCGTTTATCGCAATAATTTCTGAGACAATTAATCGCCCAGCAAAATTTGTTATCGTGACAGGCCTACTGGCTGCCCCAGCTGCTGGCTCAAAGGTACATCAGCTTAAATTCTGTTATATATTACAAAATGAACGGGATTGCACAACAAATGATGTTGCAGAGCTCGGCCTCTTGTAATGACTGCAGGTCAGTCATCATAACCTGAACTGAAACAGGTGTTCGATTAGAAAGCGGACTTCTATCACTGTATTTGTGTCTCATAAAGACAAATGTTTAAATAAAAGATGTCTTCTTTTTTGGATTCAGGTCGACCCGTTGTTAATGACAACCAAGGTGTCCAGGAATAAAATTTATACTCGTGAATAGGGAAATATGAAGGAGAGATTTCAGACAAGTGGGGTGAGAAGGGGAGACGGGTGAAGGAGGTGGAGTCTGTCTGCTGCTAGCCACACAGCCCCTCCCCCTCCAGCGGCCATGTGTGTGCTTGACTGTGGTAGGGAGGTTATGTAAAGGGTAACTGAATCTGCTGCCTGTGGAACAAACTAGCCCACATGAGTGTGTGTCACACAATACACACAAAAACCTTATCTTAGATTTATCCCTGCATTTCACATTAGAGCCGTCTCTGTTGGTGTTCTAAGGATACAAAATTTGTGCGACTGTAGGTGGTGCTTTGTCGCATGTCTGAGGCGTGCTTTGGTCTCTGGCGTTTGGCTCTCTCTCTCGCTCTCTTTTTCTTACGTCCTCCCTACCTCCTCTCATCTTCTTCGCCCCCTCCCTCCCCATCAGAGCCACTGCACCATGTTGGATACAAAGAGCGGAGGACCAGAGTGTGTCACTGGCATGGGGGGGTAACGTTGCGGAGCAACACAGCAACCTACTAATCAGTCCTCTGGGAAATACTGAAACAAATCACTACCGAGGGTTAAACGCCAGGGTGTTTCTTTAATAGACAAAAACATGCTCATGAAAGGAAGGGAACCACTTGAAAGCACGGCAAGGCTAAGGAGCCAGTCGCACGGCTAATCATCACTTATCGGGAGCTGCTTAGCTATCTGGTTGTGGAACGGCAACCAGATACCGAAAGACAGAGAGGAAGACAGGTAGAGGACTGGATGCTAATTCTTGCTTGCTCACAGTTAACCTTGAGGAAAGGACTCATTAAGGGACGTTACTGGATATGTGACAGTGTTTTTAATGGATTTTTCTTATACCAGTCACAGCTGTAGAATGTGTATAAAGTTATTATTTTAGCCTTACTGTGTAAATTTGGGTGAATGTTTCCAGACAGTCCCACCTTTATATCACCTGCAGGAGCACATCTAGCTTGAGATTGTGAGTGTAGCTAATGCTTAGCAGTATATTTAAAGCTCTTTTTTTTTTTTCATGTTGATGCTGTTTGATAAATGTGACTGCCATAACAGACACACCCACCTATTGAGAGCCCCGGTGATCCACATGTTGTCGCTGATGTTTTCCTATGATTGCCTTGTTTGTTTTTAGGGCAGTGATGATTGTTGTTCTTCAGTGATTTCATCATCATGTGCTTTTCCTATAACCTTGTTTTTCTCCTTTTATTTCCAGGTTACAGACGATATTTGCTCGTTTCGATGAAGCCTTGAATTCAGGCAACATGGCTCTTAGCCCAGATCACGGTGAGTGCCTTTTCTCATTTATTTTATCATGCTTGTGCTTGAGAACCACCGAGTTGAGTCACATTGTCAGGGTGGTTTTACTGTTGTCAGGTAGCGGTTGTGCTAAATAAGAAGGCAGCATTGGGTGTTATGTGAAGAGATGCTTGTGTATGTCAGAATAAACATATGCTCATGTGGTTTGTGTCTGTTTGTTGCTATGAGTCCTAGTAAGAAGAGCTAACAGGATTAATGGTTTAGTTTGCGAGTGTACGTGTGTGAGTGCAGGTTTTCTAACTGAGCCAGATTTGAACACTACTCTTATTGCTTAGGGTTTATTTTATGTTCTGTAGATGTGAGAACTTTCTAGAAGCTTCATTTCCTATAGTAATGGAACTTATTAATTTTTGCTGTTCAGAAAAACCTACAATAGAAATAAGATTTTAGCTACACAATAATGATGTTAAATTAGTTTACTTACTAGAAATGCATTGAAAACAAGACTATTTTTTGTGTGAAGGATATAAAGTCAGGTCCTGTGGACAGATTCTTTTTTGTTGAAATGTTTTGTCTTTTATCCAAAAGACTTTATCAGAAGTATCACAGCCCTTTGTGAACAGCAAGTGGTCATCAGGGCACTAAACAATCAATAGAGTTCATTTTGCATGTGAACAACTGCATCGTTTTGCATGTGAACAACTACGGTAGTTTTGGCCGTCACCAGTAAACTGGTCGATCCACTATGAGAAGGGGCTATTTATAAGACTGAATTTATTGCAGCTTCTTAGACTGAAGAAGGCTTTTGGATAAAAGATTAAACGTTTCAACGAAGAAGAAACTGTCCAGAGGACCTGACTCAACTTCATTGGATTTTTCTGCCTGGTTTATTGAGCATGAATCACAATAAAATTTTAGTTTTTCTACTATGGTTATTCAGTCACCAGTTTATAATAATAATAATTAATAATACTGAGGATAAGAATCTGTAGAGAGCTCAAAATTTGATTTGATTACAATACAGAGGGTTACAAAACAAATACTGATACATCTCAAATACATTAAAATTTTAATGATTGTCCTATTTTACATAAATAAACGCTACCGGTATATATTTTCATGTTCAATAAAGACTACAAATTAACATAAAACATGGTTCTGCTAAAGGTTTCTTCCTCATGAGGGAGATTTCCTTTCCACTGTCACCTTCATACTTACTCAAGATGAGAGTTCTGCGATGGAGTGAAACTCAAAGCGGTCTGCGCCTCAGATTAATAATTTTGAATTATTTTTAAATATAAATGTTTCTGCAGACTTATTTTATATATGAATGTTTCTGTTCAGTGCCCTGAGATGACTTCTGTTGGCGCTGTCTAAATAAACTGAATTGAACTGAATTGAAAATTTGGCCTGTTACAACAGTGAATTGAGCAAAATGTTGGAGCATATTAATACTGGTAATTAAATAGTTCATACAGTTTTTATTTCTTGGATGAATCAAGTTGCTGTCATTGTCTTCTTGTTTTTTTTTAATTTTGTTGTTTGTTTTTTTTTTGTTTGTTTTTTTGCTTTATTTAGAAACGTATTGGCCGTTAGTTAAATGACCTGGATCCAGGGAAAATGTTCTTATCAGTCCAGGGATGCTCACTGTTTTCTGAGTTTAAAGATTTGAAGCAGATGTTTCCAATTAGGTCTGGAGCATCAGGGCGACATCACTGGTTACTGCAGATACAGGCTGATGGTGCAAAACAGGACTAGATGAAGAAAAACATTATTTATCCATAGTACTGTTCTTTCTCTGTGTCGTCCTTCTTTAACTGATCATTCTTATAGTAGGAAATTTTATAACAGATTTTTATTTTTTGCCTTTTTTTGCATATGGAAACTTTAGGTTTCATACTCTTTGTTGTAGAAAAAAGGGCTTATAGATAACACTAGATTATAGAAAACAGTCTTGTCATGCAAAAGTGCACCAATTTCATTTTTTGGGCTAATTTTGGGTTTTGTTTAAAGTCTTACCTACTAATTTGGATTTATTATTTTGTATATAATAACTGAAATTAAAATAACATTTTTGTTACTTTACCATACCATACCATTTTACTTATCGAGCTCTTCAACAGCGACAAGGCCAATCAAAGTTTTGATAATGTATATATTTTTTACATAAAATATTTAACTTTTTTTAAATAAAGTGATTTTAAATTGAGAGCTTGTTAAAAAAAAAAGTATTTCCCAGTAAAGCGTAAACACAACTATAATTTTCACCATTTATGAAAATGAGCATTAAATTTCCAATTGTAAAAGTTTGATTACTTTAAGTTCTATTTCACCTAATCTCTTAAACTCTGCCAAATATAAAAGTTACAAGATTAAAACATAATCCTGTCTGTTTGCCAGTAGGACTGTTAGCAAACAGAAACTTTAAATGTGCACTGCTCTAAAATAAATATATATTTATGCAGTGCTGATAGGGTGGCACTGTGCGATCTTACAAACCAAGAGTTTGTAACCGCAGATTATAAAAGACAAAAATGTTTTGGACTCCGTGTTTATCTGCCTCACGAGGAATAGAGTTTATTTGCTGACATTTCTCAGTCGATTATAACTTTCTATATTACTCAATACAAATGGTTTACAGTCTGTTAAATGATGATAATATTCTTGTCTGTCAGTGTTTTAAAATGATCATAGAAGCTCAGATTGAAAAAGGTTTCCTGTACGAGCTGCTGTTACTCTCCTCAAACTTCCGTGTTCAGAACACAAACTCACATCACATGTTAAAAAACACAGACGCACAAAAGTGTCCCTTCTTGCCCTTGCCCCACATCGCAGGCCAATTCCTCCCATTTGCTTCGTGAAGAGGAGAGAAGGAAGGAGGCAGGGGGGAGGAATGAGCGAGAGAGGAAGCTGACGGAGATCTCAGGCGGTAGCAGAGTCACAGTGCTGTGCCTGTCACTGCCTCTCCCTGATTCATTGTGACCGAAACAGAGAGAGAGATTGAAACAACAAGAAAAGGAGGCAGAGGAAAATTCAAATGGGAGCGTTTAGAAACCAGAAGGACAAAACAAATACAAACGCAGCAGGGAGACTTTAACCATAGCACTAATCATGGAAGTTGGTGATGATGGGAATGGTAAGTGTGTGTCTGTGTCTGTCTGTTTAATCTCATCTGGCTGAGGATTTTGGCACCGAAACAAAAGCTTGTCAGCATATGGTTTTAGGCTAAAATCTGCTTAAAGTCAAAGTACTTTCACTCGGGTGCTGTGGCCCAGATGAGCCACATCATCATGTGGGGGAGAGAAATGGGGTGTCCTAAATATCTCCATCATAATGCATTGGATTCAATGAGCCTGCATAGATCAGAGTTTGTGTGTTTTCTATTTTCTTTGTGAAACTTATAAGAAGGATGTGAGAAATATCACAGGGATTGTGTTGTTTTACCCCGTCGCTCAAAGTCTGACTTGAATTTGCTCACGATTACATGTTAAGAGCTGCACCTCAGCAAACAAGGTTGTTCTGAGTAAGCACTCAGCCAGAATTCACTCATATTTTAGACTTTGTTTTTAGATAAGTGAATGCTTTTTGTATTTCCGAATTTATAATTTTTAATAATAAAATAAAGGTAATTTTATTACCGTATTTGTAACCCTATAAGTTGTGTTTTTTTAATTTATTTATTTATTTTATTTTTTTTCATAATTTACATGCCCTGTAACTTATAGCCCGAAGCGACGTATTTATGGACTTTTTTCCCATATTTATAAACCAATTTTTGTCTGAGATATGACTGTTTTCATTCATTCTGACTGAAAATATTGAACACTAGCATTTTCAACTGCTAGATGGCACTCGAGTAGTATGGCAAGATGTTGTATCATGTAATAGGTAAACGTGGCTATTAATGACACAATCGGCTTGCCGATAGATTTCCACCTTCGTCCAACTTGCCTGAAGCAATCAAAACAGTTTAATTTTGCTGCGTTGCTCTGGCAAAATGCAGCTAATTTGACCACTGAAGTGCATTTATTAAGGAAAAGTTCATCTGAGACACACCCTTACTGTAATTTTGAGCAAACAAATAATTGTTTTTAAGTATTAATCTTGTTAAATTCTTGTTAAAGTCCTCCCGTGTACGCTCCTGTGGTCGCCATTTGGCTGCCAGTCGATTTTAGGTACAACACTGACCCACATTTCCGGGTTGTCAGGGGTGACGCATAAAAAATGCAACATGTCAACGGTGACGCATATTAGATGTGACGTATACGGCGAAGAGGCATATTTATGGATTTTTTCCACTTTGTTAGGACATATTTGGTAGGGATGCACTATATTGGATTTTGGGCCGATATACCGATATGTTAAAACTTACGGTATTTGGCCGATAACCGATGCCAATACAGATATTTTATATACGTTCCTTTGTCAGACCATAGCCCTCTTGTTTAGGCTTATTTGCTACAAAAATTGTGCAACAACTGTAAGAGCTGGTGACATATATTCAGTAACAGCCATATGATATGCATAGTACTTAAACAAATTAAATGAAAAGTGTTAAATGTTATTTATTAGCATTAGTCACCTGTGATGCTGTCTCACTTGTGGAGGCTTGTTCCAGGTTCCTAGCTGCAGTGTGGGATCCTTTGCACTCCTGTGCATGAAGGACAGACTTTTTAAGTTCCAAGTTTTTGTCTATCCATTGTGCTGTAAGACTAATCATGCTAACGGGGCTAACACGATGTCCAAAAGTTGTAGTAAAACTCACCCAACATGTCGTGCTATCCGCTGTTAGCTTCTTAATGACATCGGAAATGACAGCTGGTAACTCGGGTAACGTTACGTCGGAAAAATATCTCTGACAGCGGAAGATGTAGCACGTCTCAACGTAGTCCATAAATCTTCAGAATTCGACATCCTCACCAACGAAAAACAAATCTTCCATACCACTGACATTTTGAATTTTCCTCTCCACCCTGAGATTGGGTAGCCGCACGTGACGTCATCACATTGTGCTGCCGCTGCAGGCAAAAACAGCGCCTTTTATACCGGCAAGTTATTTTAATGGTCGGATATTGAACTTTAACACTAATATCGTCCGATATCGATATCATGCTGATAATATTGTGCATCCCTAATATTTGGACTGAGACTTATAGGAGGGTGTGATGTTTAGGACGGAAAATACAGTAGTTTGAATCACAACAAATTGTGGAACTGCTTTAGAAAACAAAAACCGAAGTTGAGCTTTCACTTAATAAAGTATCATGAGAACTATTATGATTTAAAAAAAATCTGAATACTACTGAATTCAGATGTTTGAATGTATCTTTTACATCATTTACTCACATCTGAATGTAAAAATAAAAAAAAGTTTACATACACCAGCACTGAATATATCTATTTCTCTGTAAATTCCCCATCAGCAGCAGCTTTCATTACTTTCATGGTCTTTAAGAGTTGACAGAGAATGACACACAAACACGCAGACATTCTAATTCTGCTTCAGTTCATCTCCAGCTCTGCAAAGGGGGCCATGACCCTGTTTCCAGGCCAGACTAGTTGCCATAGCAAAGCTTTCCTCTATGTATTATGGGTCATCCCTTTTTCATGACTTGGAACTGGGACTTTGTGTGTGTGTCTTCATTTAATGAGATAATCTTCTCCTCTGCTGGGCTGGAAGTGGAGTAGTTTGTCTACATTTAAGGAAAAAAAAAAAATTGTCTGAAACTTCTAATATGTGTGTCACTCATCCATTCCTCCAAATCCCCCCATCAATCTCTGAGCTGTGCTGGATGCTAGATGCTCCTCCAGTTATCGAACATCATCAATCAGTTTATTTAACAGTTGTGTTTCTAGACTTTTTTTTTTTTTTTTGTATTTTAAATTACGGTATTAATCTAAAGCTTGTTGCACACTGCAAGGACCAAAAAAAACACTGCTTAACCAAAAGTATGGTAATTCGTTTTACTTTTTGTTTTTCATGACTCCAATCCTGTTGATGCTGACTCAGCTTTGTGTTGGATTTACATTGTTTCACTCAACCATGCTTTTTGTTTTAAGTGGGACAGTTAAGTTTGTCCTAATTGCTACGGAGCTCCTCATTCTTCCCTGCTGTCATTCTCATATGAGCGTTGTGCTGTCAAGCTATTCTCTGTGTCATCTTTTGCACAAGACTGTGCTCATGGTCACATGGCCTTGAGTTGGAATTTATTACACCGCTTGACTTGTTCTATCAGCTTGCAGCAGATCAGGGCGGGCTGTCTGTTTAACAAGTCTTTTTAACTTTTGGTTGAACTTACAATGATTTATGTGATCTGCAATACCTCAGCTGATGAGACAGGTCTAGACTTTAGAGAAGCAACGCTCAGTAAGGGATACTTTTTTCCCTGCATCACGAAACAATTTGTGTTTGCAGGCAGGTTTATAGTAACATATTTACCAGGCTTTAAGGAAGAACTGTGCAAGCAGTGCAAATTTTATTAAAAATATTTTTTATTAAGTTGATGAGAATTTTATGCAGCTATGACTTAGGTGGCAAAAACTTTAAAACTAACTTTATAAATCTTGTTCTGCGTCACCTCCACATGTAGAGGTAGACAGATCACACAAACATGCTGATCATCATGCAGACATACATCGGTTTTGATCTCTTTCAAAAACACAGTGCTGCCATCGAGTGGTCAAAACTAAACTGTGTGTTTTGTAAGTCTGTGATCAGCTTTCCTGTTTCAGCCTGAATTTCCTGTATCCTTGTCTGTTGGTATCAGGGTCAGAACAGAAATGTGAAGTTTACTCCTCCACATCCATCCAGCGTGTAGCTTTTGTCTCTGTGTGTGAGCTGTGTGGCACAGATTCAGCAGATTGGTGTTGCAGAAGTGTATTTCTCTTAATCTTGAAAAACTATCAGGTCTAAAATATTACACTTGTTGTCATTCTTGGTTTTTGATCCTTGTGAATTGCAGAGAGGAGGAAATCTCTGCCTGTGGTTGCCTTGGTAACGGTGCGTGGTACATGGTGGAGCTGGTGGAAGTCTGTAAAAGCACATTTGCTGACTTACTTGATATGTCATTTTATTTTTTGGGAAGTGTTTTGTTACACATCAGTCACGATAAATGGGAATATTAACTCCATTTCATTAACTACCATCAAGTAGTTTGTTAAACTCTTAATCCAGCTGTTGAATCAGCTAACGTAAACAGTTAACTCATTTCATTTTTTTTTTCTTTTGCTACTTTATTCATTTGGAGCTGCAAATGTCACCATGGCAACAGCATGTGTGCAGCCTCTTCTCCACGAGGGATTCACTCTCTTTCTGCCTCACTATCTCTCCCCCCTCCCTTCTTTGCTTTACCCTTCACCCAGACACACATGCACTCCCATGGGGCCTGACCAGACAAAAGCAAGAGATGCTAATCATGCTAACAGCGATGCTAATTAATGTAATGTAACCCTTGATACGTGACAAGATATTGACAATGGCCCCATGGGTTTTGTTAGAAAGCAATCTTAAGTTATAATTCTTAACACAATGAATACATTTTATCTTGTCTATATATTTTTAGTAATTGCGTTCAGCTGAGTAGATTCTTATTTTAAGAAACAACTGGGCACAAAGAACCCCATAAATAAAAACTGAAAACATTTTCCTATTGTGACTATTATGAAACAGGGGGTTTCCCTTGTCTTTGGGACTTGAACATTTGAGGCTTTGGGTTGTGTGATTACAAAAAGTTGGTGACTTGATTTTGTCAAACCTTTATTTTGAGCAAAAGCATGTCATCAAACACTTATTACCTTTAGAGTTACGGCATATATGTTTTTAGGTAGACACAGCTTTGTGTGTTTATTAAATTGTACAATACTAAATATTATTTGATTGAATACAGACTGCATCGTCTGCTTGACATGTTTTTGATTAAAATAATATATGTGGCAGACACTGAGATTTACAAGCACAAACGATTGTAGGTCTTTAATGAAAATGTCAGAATTGAAGTAAACTGTTTCTACCACAGTAGAAATGGTGTGGATGAAAAGTATTTGTGTGTTTATACAGGAATTTACTCGCCATGTATGCTTCAAAATACATGTAAGTAAAGGCCATTAAGAGTTAAAATCAAATTCCCTGCTTTAAAGACAGATTACTTCAAAGGTAAAGATTGAGGCTCGCACTCATTTTGATAGTTTTGTGCGTACAAAAAAAACAAACAAAAAAAAAAAACACTTCAGTGAATAAAAATGTTTAACCACTTCACAAATGTAGGGCACTGAAAGGAAACTCATTATAAGTCTGACTTCACTTTAGCTCAGTTACCTGCAGCAGACATGTTTGTTTTTCTTTTCATCCATTTAGCTCATGCACTCTACAAAAATGGCTTGGGGCTATAGGATTTTATTAACAAAAGAATGATGAAAGAAGTTTCTTTGAATGTATTTTTTGTTAGGAAAACCAGTCATACGCTTCAAAAAAAACAGACTAGAAATAGGTCAAAAGAAACTGCCACTGCTGTGTGTGTCTGATTGATTGCTCTTTAGATGTGTTTATAAATTAACAATGACTGATTTATTCAGCTATTTTCTGCTAAATGTTATTAAACTCACCCAGTGGACTTAAAGGTCAACTGACATGATGTTTGAACTTTGCATAAAATGGCACAACATATATATCTTGTATAATTGAGCTAT
>JARVGV010000630.1:15156851-15170017 GCA_031762435.1 Hypsolebias longignatus | reverse complement strand
TCAGTTTAAACTTTTGATCTGTGATTTGTGTTCTATTCTGAATAAAATATTAGATGTTGGCACCTCCACATCATTGCTTTCAGTTTTTATTCACAATTTGTTCAGTGTCCCAACTTTTTTGGAATCCAGTTTGTAACTCTATCGTCTGCTTTTGCATTTAAATAACATTCAAACAGAAGATGGAGATTTCTGTTTGTTGATAACTCATTAGAGCAGGAAAAAGTCTAAAACTGACTGGTGAACAGATCCTTTTTCTGGGTTTGACTTTAACTAAAGACATAGGCGGTTGCTTTATGTTGATCAAGGCAGCAGCACAAATGTTTCCCACCAGATTTTAATGATCATCTTTTCATTACTGTTCCGCAAAAGTGTTGATACAAGTAAGTTACTTTACTGCATCTGATACTGCTTGCTTAACATGCCTTGAGCTGTGAGTGACTCAGGATAAGCCTTGCTACTAACAAACATAAGAAAGAAGTCTTATATGTGTAGTTTTCACATCTTTTATGCACGGTCTGAAATGAAACCCAACCCTAGAGAGTAAAAAAAACAAGCATCTCAGCTGTGTCCTGCTCTTTGAGTATACAGTACTCACCTCCCATCAATGTTGTGGCTACTATCAGCCTCCTCTTGTCTAGAAATCATATTTGCAGCTGGTCTCCCAGTTTTATTATTCCCATCTTCTTGAATTGCTTTTAGATCATATTTGCTTTTTTCTTGTTCTTTTTCTTTTTATAATTGCTTCCTGAGTGAGAAGTTGTAGGAGGTGTTGCCTCACAAAGCATCCTGACCCCGGAGAGTTGTGATGGACAAGCTCATTACTGCTAGAAAGCCCAACATAGTCTGCTACATCTGATGTAATATTTTAGCATATGTTTATAGACTTACGTTTTTAAGGGTGTTATTCACTAAAAAATATGGTTTTAAGTATTTAATGTTCCTTTATTTCAGACTGTTTTTCTTAATACACCGTGAAGTTTTTTTGTTTAGGCCTCAGAGCTGTGAAGCTACGACTAATTAATATAGGATGAGTCAGATGATAGATCAATCGACTCTTGTTTTTCTTCAGTGCCAAAGGAAAGTGCTGGTGCAGTTGATGAAGAGGATTTCATCAAAGCCTTTACAGATGTCCCCACTGTCCAGGTACAATACTCATGAAAGCTTAACAATGCGTAATTGCGCACTCTCATCCTAATTAATAATTTACTTCTGCTTTACACAGTGTCAAAGCCAGGGTGTCTGAGACTTCTTCCTCACATTTGTCCTGTTTCCTTTCTCTGTTCTTCACAGATATACTCATCAAGAGATCTTGAGGACAACCTTAATAAGATCCGGGAAATTTGCTCAGATGACAAGCATGACTGGGACCAGAGATGCAACGCTGTCCGTAGATGATCTCAAAATATTTGTTTTTTGACATTACGGTGTTGGTTCCCTGCTTCTGTTTAAGTTTTTGTTTTTGTTTGTTTTTACAGCTGAAGAAGATACGCTCTTTGCTGGTGGCGGACGCAGCCAGCTATGACTGTTTTTACCAGCATCTACGACTGCTAGATGGAGCCTTCAAACTGTCAGCAAAGGACCTACGTTCACAAGTGGTCCGAGAGGCCTGTATCACTGTGGCGTGAGTATTTTATAACAGATGCACGTGTCACTTAAAGGAAATTTGGGTTGAAATGTACCGAGAGAGTCAAGAATATACTGTAGGTTGCATTGAATGCAGTATTTTTTTTTTTTTTTTATTTGTTTGAAGATATGTGGGAATCTTTCGACTCATCTTTGATTAACTGTATTTTCTTTACTTTTTTTTTTTTTTTAACTTGTTTACATATGTTGCATATGCTTTATTTTGTTTGTATTTGTGCAGCCACCTCTCATCAGTACTGGGGAATAAATTTGACCATGGGGCAGAAGCCATCGTCCCTGTTCTGTTCAACCTCATCCCAAACTGTGCCAAAGTTATGGCTACCTCCGGTGTCTCAGCCATCCGCATCATCATACGGGTGAGGTTTTATCGTAACACCTAATTATAATTTCTTCTTAGTGTAAGTGTTGGGGCTCTTTGCTCAGCATCTTTCATTCAATACTCTTTTTTTTTTTTTTTTACAGCACACTCATGTCCCCAGACTTATTCCTCTTATAACTAGTAATTGCACATCCAAGTCCGTGGCTGTAAGACGGTGAGATAAAACAACTGATACTGCAGAGACTTTTGTAATCACGACCTGGATTTAATTAGATTTAAAGTATTACAAAAGGATTCAGAGGATAAAATTGGTTTTCTACGGTGGAATAATAAAAATAATTGTGTGATCTCTAGGCGCTGTTATGATTTCTTGGACCTTCTGCTGCAAGAATGGCAAACACACTCTTTAGAAAGGTATGAACTTGTTAACACGGCTCCATAAATGTGATTGGTAGCAGTCATTTAGTCTCAAATGGAAGCAAATCTTTGTAATATTCTCCCCATATATTTTATTGTCATCATGTGCCTTATGAAACATCAAGGAGTGAAAACCCAGTTTTATGTATGTTGAAAAGAAAAAATGAATTAGCATTTTGTCACCATATCATTGACACCTAAAATGTAAAACTTTTCATGTGTCTTTTGTCACTAAAGAACTTATTGTTGCACAAAAAAAAAAAAAAAAACATTATTCACACTCTAATACAACAACAATTTTAATCTAAGATGCTAACAGCATGTTGTGTTGTGGTTGATTTTAAAAGGACAAAGTTCTGCTCTTTCACACATGAAATACTCAGTTTGTGTATGTGTGAGAAAAGACTGCCAGTCTAATGGAGATTTCTCTGTGTGCAGACATGTTCAGGGTTAACTAGTTTTCTCACTTGGCTGCAAGCTTTAGCAGGGTTCCTCAGCAACTCTGAAAATCAGGGAAAACCTGGAAAATGACTTTCCCATTTTCCAGGCAGGGAAGACTTAGGGAATTTATGAAAAAACATCAAAAGTCAATGAAAACTCAAGAAATTTGAACACGTTTGTTGATTAAAAGATTATCTTTTTGATAATTTTACGTTTACTTGTATTAATGCTGGTATTCTAGTATTATTGAGTCCACGTTCTGCTTCTACAGTGTACTGTACACAGTCAATGTACTGGTTGGCTGTGATGTTCTACAATATAATTAATTATTATGATATGGGGCCGGGATGGTGTAGAGGCAGGGGGGCTGGCTCAGGACCGGAAGGTCCCGGGTTCGATCCCCGGTCACTGCATACCTCGTTGTGTCCCTGGGCAAGACACTTAACCCCGAGTTGCTCCCAGTAGGACTGGCTGGCGCCTTGCATGGCAGCCACCGCTACCGGTGTATGAATGTGTGTATGAATGGGTGGATGGCTGGTGCTGTGAAGTGCTTTGGGGCCTCTCATGGGGGCTGGAAAGCGCTATATAAGTAAGCTCCATTTACCATTTACCATATATTAAGCTACAGTACTTTCATCTCTGAACGTGACTCTCCTCACCACCTAAGATGCTAGGTGATGAGCATTTCATGTGACTGAAATATCTACTGGAATTTCATGATTTACTCAGGGAAATCTCAGTGAATTGTGTTCTCATGAAATAATGGGAACCCTGTTTCAACAAACACAACAGCCTGATGTATAGCCTACACAGATACATCGACAATAAACAGCAACATTTCAGCCACAAACAAACAAAGTAAATGATTGAGAAATAAATTAAAGTAAATATGTTATTTAATATTACTAAACTAATAAAAAAAATAATATTTTAGGTGTTTACATAATAACCCTTGGTAACAGGCAAACTGTTCATCCTATAGAAATGCCAAATTGAACTTACTAATTTAAAAAATAATAAGTTTGGACTCAGTTTTACTTAATAAACTTTGTCTTGCTAAGTTTTAGCTGGTTGAACAAAGTTCAGTGAGGCTCACCAGTGTTATCAATGGAAACAGTTTAGAGTTGTGGCCTGTAAATGGAAAAACAGCCACACTGGATTTATTTGCACAAATGGTAAATGATGTGTTTCAACTCGGTTTATGCCCCTTTTTTGTTCCTCTATCTCAGACACACGGCAGTTTTGGTTGAAAGCATTAAAAAGGGAATCCGAGACGCCGACTCAGAGGCCAGAGTGGAGGCCCGCAAGTAAGACATGCACAGAGACATATCTGAAAACGTGATGTAAAAGACGTAGTGTGACTGCTCCCTTCCTCTCTTTGCTCAAATCATCATCGCTTTATTCTCTCATTGTCCTTTAATTGTTTTCCTTCTGTGTATTTCTCTCCTCTGCACACCTGTTTTCTGTGTATGTTTTGTTTTCCATTCTTACTTGATGTTTCTGTTGTTAGGGCCTACTGGGGTCTGAGGAACCACTTCCCAGGAGAAGCCGACGCTCTTTACAACTCGTTGGAGCCGTCGTACCAGAGGACGCTGCAGTCCTGTCTAAAGAGCTCTGGCAGTGTGGCCTCTCTTCCTCAGAGTGACCGCTCCTCATCTTCCTCTCAAGAGAGTCTAAAGTAATCAATGCTTAATGCTGCTTTCTACAACATTTTTATCTCTCCGCCTACTAAAACAAAATTAGTCTTCACTTTTAAGTAATATTGGATGAATATTAAAGACAGTCTTTGTTAATCCTCATTGGTGGACACATCATCGTCCACATTAGTGGACTCTTCCCTGTTAATCTTCTCGCGTCTTTTTTTTTCTTCCTCTTTTAAAAACCAGTAAATGACCCAGTTTTCTCCTCCTTTATCAGCCGTCCTCTTTCTTCTAAATGGTCGGCAGCTCCAGGGCGAGGTGAGCCAACACTCCCACACACAGCGTTCAACACACTTTCAACACATACTCTGATGCTCAGACGGCGCAAACAAAACACCAAAACAAATTCCAGCTCCTACAGAATCATTTCCCTTCATTCTCATTGACATCGTCTTGTGTCCATCCCCGAACATTCACCTTTTGTTTTTTGTGTACACGTGCGCATACTCTTGCGTATGTGTCTGGCTATACAATACATGTTTTCTTTATGGTAAGGGTATTGTGTTTGTAGTTTGTACCTGCATGTGTTTTGTTATGTGTTTTATATATCCCGTCACCTCCCATCCCTTTTCCAACACGCTCCTCCTGTCCCATCAGTCCCTGCCACAGCAAAGGCTGGGGTGTCGTCAGTCTCCCTGCAGCGTTCCCGCAGCGATGTGGATGTAAACGCAGCAGCAGTTGCTAAACACCGGCATGTCGGACAGGCCCGGGGAACGGGTCGTCTGCCCCCCGGCTCCTACTCCTCTCTGGGTAAGGGCCACATCAAGCAAGTTCGATGACTAATGAGACACGGTCAGCAGAAAATAAGTAGACAGATGAAGAACTCCATCTAAGGAGACCTCCCAGATGAGTGGAGAGTGCAGAGGCCGTGCTTCTGAAGTTTCTGATTAAAATGTGACACAACTAATCGTCTGAAAACTCTCCTCTTCCACAAAGAACCCACAGACTCGCTCTTCAGAGCATGAACTGCCTCTCCTCGTCTCCAGCTTCCTGCTCATCACCTCCTGATATGTTTGTGTCGATGTTCTTTGCATGTTTTTATTGTTGTCACTTTCTCCGTTTCAGTTTGTCCCGTCATCTGCATGGTTCTGTCTTAAACAGATTGTATCTTACTAATGCACTTTGTGCTTTTTTTCCTTCTCTTGTTTCTCTATCTTCCTTTTCTCTGCCTTGCACTTGTTTTATTTCTTTATATTATTGTTCACGATTCTTTTTAATTTCCTTTTTCCTTCGATTTGTCTTCTTTTGTACCCTTTATTTCTGTTATTGCTGTTCTTCCTTTCTTGTATGTTTTTGTTCTCTTTGCTGCTTAAGATGATGCCTCTGATAAAACGGATGGTAAGATCATCTCATTCAGCTTCTTCCTGTTACTTTTCCCTCCTCACTTCATCCCTGTCCATGTAAGTTCAGTTGTTGTGACAGGATGTGGACGCACTGCCCCCTGCTGTAAGCATTTGTTACTACACAATGCTCATCTCGTGTGTCAGTGCCAAACAAAATATAAACTCATTTTCCACTTTAACCCTCTACATCTGCTTTAAACATCATCACTCAGATGTTGGTGTGTTTTACATTTTAATACATGCGCCATCAAACTTACAACATGCTCCTTCTTTGTCTGTCTGTAGGGACCAGGTCAGACAATGGTAAGATTGTTGTCAGGGGCTTATTTCTGTGTGTTTTTTTGGGATGCTCTAGTTGGAAAATCATGCCTAAAATATTTCATAAATCTGCTGAAGCAAAGGTTGTAATAAATTGAGTTTAAACTAATCAAGTAGTGGGAGAATCACTAGTTTGTAACTACGTAGATTACATTACTGTAGTTTTTCCCTCTGCAACTAACCAAGAATTATTAAAAGAATCAAAAGTAATTCACTGACTCTTGAGTGATGTAAAAATGGTTTTGCTTTATCAGATCTTGGAAAAACTTGGATTAGAAGTTTTATTTCTGATTTTAAATTTCTTTCTTTTTTTTTTCTCACTGAAGCATCCCTGTTGTATTTATCTGTCTTCACCTGGCTGAATGTGAATGTTTGGTTTAAGAGTTGGCTGTGGAGCCGTTTCCAGCATTAGAGGCTTTTTAAAAATCTGCTGTAGTGCTACTTAGTTTCTGGGCTTCATTCAGTTGTAGGGATTTGGTGACTTGATGTTTCAGCACAGGAAGTGAATCCAGTTTTGGTTTCTTACGGTCGTCTCTTTCATGCACGTGCAGGCCGCGTTCGCACCAAGCAGCCCTTCACTACAGCCAGCAGCGTTTCAAGCCAAGTGGATTCACGAGGACGCAGTCGCACCAAGATGGTCTCCCAGTCACAACGTAAGTACAAGCTTTTAATTTCAAGCACAGCAACAATTTAAACCTGGCTGTGAGTGAACCTTATTGGGCTTGAAGTCCACTTCAACCAGCTGTAATGATGTGTGAGACCTTTTTGGAGTGACTTTCTTGCACACTTAAATTGTGGGGTTTCTCTGCTTGTTGCCGTCATGGTAACGATAAGCTCCATGTAAATGTTTTTGTGCCTTCAGGTTCCGACGAATCCGATTGCACACCAGGTATTTGTCTGTCAGAATGTGTGTGTGTGCGTTTTTGTGTACCACAGTGGGATTGGTGGCCCACATGCTATTGCTCTCATTCTGATCAGGATGTTTTGTGTAAGAAGTGTGTGTGGGGGTTGTTTTTCTCTGCATGTTGTGTTTCATCACCAAGGGTTGTGTGGTGAACAGTTCATTTCTGCTGCTCCAGCTGCGCTCTGGCTTTTATTAAGGTTTTTATTTTTTTTTTAGTTAGTTAAACACTCAATCCAAAAACAACAGCTATATTTCTGAACACATAGCATACTGTATATATATCAGTGTAACTGCAGGGCTGGAGTATTTACTGTTCACTGCGATTGCACCAAACACACCTGAGCGTTCCCTGATCAGTTCGAAGCCCAGGATTCCTAAAAGATGAGCGGAAAACAGAAAGATTTCCGTGTGTGTGGGACAGAGTGTGTGCAGATAGTTTTTCACCCATTTGCTTTTCCTCATTGTGAACAGGTTTGGTTCATGCCAGTCGTCCCAACATGCACTGCTTTTCCCAGTGTGCCATTTGCAGCTGCTTCGGCTCATGCGTGCCCCTGTTTTCTCTTTTATTAATGGTTTCATTTAGCCTCACCTTCATTGTTGGCGTGGAACACCAGGATGTGCTCCCATTAAGCTGCTCTCTATCTCACATGATGCTTTTTGCTTTTACCCATAATTCATCTGGTTTAATCTGCTGTTCCTTACCCCTTCCCCTTACTTCTGCTTCCCCCCTCAACCAATGGGCTTAATGGTTCAGGATCTCAGTCTGCTAACACTGTTGGTGGTAAGATTATAGTGCTTCTTTTTTAATTTACCCCACAACTTCCTTAAGTTTTTAGTTCTATTTCCTTTTATTTGTTTCCCAGACTTCTTTCTTTTCACAACCACATAGAAAGATCGCTTAAAGCTTCCCACGCTGTAGCAAAGGCATGCTGGGATATGTAGTTAGGCTTTTTTTCTATGGCTATGGCTGTTCAGTGTTCATAAAAACAACTTTTCTGTGTGAGCTTCATGTTTTTGCACTTATGTTTGCTTGGATTTCTAAATAATTGGAAAAATAAATTGTAATTTGTGAAAAGAATAATTTAATCTAAAACAAATTATATATCAGTTCTGTGTGTAAATTTAAATAGGATATGGAAATAAGGAAAGCCTACTTAAGAAATGTAAAATGATGACACGAATACAAGTGAGCTGAAAAGAATACAGAGTGTAAATAAAAAGCTTGTGTAAATTTATTAGTGATCAAGATTTTTTCCAAGGATCACATTTTTCTTTAGCTCTGGTGATTTTTAGACTCTGTTGTTACTCAGCACTTGTAAAAAGATTTTAAGGCTGCATAATATTAGGAAATCATGCAGTTGCAACAGTATAAAATATTGCAATGACAATATCAGAAGTGATAAACTCACAATTTTTTCACTAATTTTTTTTCTGTCATCACAACACTCTTAGCTTTTCTGCTACTATTGTTTAAATCAACCATTGCCTTTTAAGCCAACGTGTGTTTATCTGATTGTAAAGTCTATTACTGACCTCAGATTGTGTTCAATCCTGTGGGATGAATTGATGTTGCAATGACGATAACATTTTTTTAATATATTGTGCAGCTCTATTAGATAAATGTCTCGTATGGTGTGTGTGTGTGTTTAGGTTATTGCTCAGAGCTAGTCTGGTCCTAATGCCCATTTTTAGTCATGATGAAATCAGTTTCAGTCCAGCTTCATATGTCATTTCATGACCTGTACGACAGAGAAAATCCTCCTCATCTGTTTGTCTTCAAGTTGTAGTGATGTAGGTTTGGTGTAAAATAAGATTTGCTCTTGGAGAAAGGATCCCCAGGGGGAAGGAATGCAACATTCTGAACAACTGCATTAATTACTCAAATATATGAAAGTTACAAAGGAGTATGGCATTTCAGTGTCATAACAATAGCATTTTTGTTGTGTGTTTACAAGTAAGACTATGCAAATAGGTTACATTTAAATTAAATTTGTATTGTAACTCACAACCCCAGGAATCCTCTTTCCACTGTTATCCAACATACTGTCTTGTACATTCTCAAAATGTGTTAGAAAACCACCATGTTGAAGTGCAGCAGAGCAGACTTCGTCAGCTTAAATACAAATGTCACATAAGAGGGGGATTGGTTGTAAAAAATATTACTGTTAAATGCCTCGTGTTGTGTGAACAAAGCACTGATTTAGCTCTATCTGTGTTTGTGTTTTTGTTTTGTTTTTTACTTTTCCCCTCTCTGAAGCTGGCAGCCGGAGCGGCTCTCCGGGTCGCGTGCTGACAAGTACAGCCTTGAGCACCATGAGCTCGAGTACTCACAGGGTCCTTGGAGCCGCCGGGGACGGACAGAGACGCAGCCGCATCCCCCGCAGCCAGGGCTGCTCCAGAGACTCCTCCCCCACTCGCTTGTCTGTCGGTCAGTTTGTAAACATCAGTTTAAACTTGATGTTGTTCTGAGTTTTTAGCGTTGATCTGTCTCGGATAAGTCTGGGTCCAAACTCAGCTTGTTTTTCTCCTGCTTCCTGTTGACCTTTTTGTCCCTCTGCTCTTCGTCCCTCTTTTCCTTCTGGCCCTGCTTCCTCCGTCCTCTAGCTCCTTCTAGCCTTAGTACCAACTACAGCAGTGCCAGCAGAGGAGGTAAGGCTCCATCGCAGATCAGAGCATCCACTGCCCATCCTTATTTCTTTTCTCTCCATTACAAATTCTCATCCCGGCCTCTCCATCACGCTTGCTGCCTCAGCTTCATAGATCCCATCTCTCTGAAATGTTTGATTTCATGGCTGCGTTGTTGTTGCGATGGGTGCCCAAGATCAGCAATGATCCATGCTTTATGAACACATTGTCTCTGTCTGTACTAACCTGTTGTTAGTGGCTGTGAAATAAGCCTCCTTGCAGGATCAGTGAAGCTTCATCACCTTTTAGCACACTTGTAGGCTGTGATTACCCCTGGGTGGCTGATGCTGAAGATGAACAGAGCAATGAACAGCAAAGATGATTGCAGCCCTCTCACTCGCCGGCTTGTTTGAGGAATCCACCTTGAATGTGTCCCCTTTCTGATCTCTGTGTGTGAGAAAGTCCGTGAGCGTCGAACTGTCCTGCCTTTAAAGGTGCATCTCATCTACAGCTGAAACCTACGCTGACTGTTAGCAACGCAGCAAGAAAGCAAACTGCAACATATTTTAATAACTTTGTGTGTTTGTCTAGTTTAAGGAGACAAGCTTCCAGTTTTGATTCAATTTTACTTTAATTTACAAGTAAAATCTGACGCCAAGACTTACAGTTTTAATATGTTGCTCCACTAGTTGGACAGAAGAGGCTGTTTAAAGATTTTAAACTAATACAGACTAAAGCTGATTAATGACATCTTAGTCTTAGACATCTTATTGTAGCAGCAGTGCTGTCAGGCTTCTGAGAGGAAATTTGGTTCCACATATGTTGAGATGCTCCTCTAAGGTTCAATCGATCTGGTTTATGTTTTTCAAGTTTCTATCACGTTTGTCTGTTTTGTCTTATTCGTGTTTTCGTTTATGTGCCTCCACTTCTGTCACAACTGACTTTCTTCATTGTCTTTTTGACATCTTCTTTGTCTCTTCTCACAATCACTTTCTTTCCTGTGGCTTCTTTTTTCCTGTTCTTTCTCGTTCCCTGTCCTGCGATGTACGGTTGGGTGGCGTTAGCTCGAGGCAGTCGTATCCCTCGGCCCAGTATGAGTCAGGGCTGCAGCAGGGAGGCCAGCAGGGAGAGCAGCAGGGACACCAGCCCCGTACGCTCCTTCACACCTCTGGGTGAGTAGCAGTAGTGGCCAGATGCCCAAGAGGAGTGCGTGAAAAATGAGTTACTGCATCTTCAGACTAAAGCAGAATGGAACAATAATAGTCACAGGAAGGGGTTGAGATGTGTTTCTGCTTGCCTTTCTATTTTCATGCTCTACAGAGTTTGTATGAAGTTCCTGTGTGTGTCGTCTTGTGTTTGTGTGTGTGTTAAACTCTTCGTGTGTGTTTTAATCTCGGTTCCAGCTACTCGGAGCTACTCGCGCTCCACTGGAGCTCTCCACACACCTGATGTTTTTGGGGCTGCAGGTGAAGGCTGAGTTCATGTATTTCTTTGTACCTCACCCACCTTCTTGGCCAGAATAGTTCAATCTCTTTTTGTTGCTCATTTTTGTTGTTTTTTTGTTTTTGTTTTTTTTTGTTCTTTTCAGTGCCAGTCATCCTCTTTTGTAGATTGACGAATTGTTTTCTAGTCCATCGTCATCAGTTTTTGACTTCATTTATTCATTTTGTTGCGCTCCAGGATGTTGAACCCTCCAGTGGAACTGCATGCTTCCGCCTGTTCAGTTGCCAATTAATAACAGTTTTTCCAGTTTTTTATTTGTTTTGTTTATTTAGCTCTGCCTCGTCTCTGCTGGAACATCAACTCTTTTGTTTTCGTGTCATCCTTTTTCCTCCCAGTCACAATCTTACCTAACAAGTCATCACATTAACTTGCAGGATTGTTTATGCATGAGTTGCGTGAGCAGTAGAATGAAAGGTGACTAGGAAAAGAAACTGGGAGTGTATTTTTCTCTCAAGTTTTACTAACATTTTTTCCTGCTCTGCCTCTGTCCACTCTGTTTTTCTTTGTATTTGTCTCGGTCTGCAGGATCGGGGTTTGGCATCAGTCATTCGAGTCATCTCTCGTCTTCAGTCAGCGCCATGAGGGTCCTGAACACTGGCTCAGATGTAGAAGAGGCCCTCGCAGATGCATTGGTATGCAAACTGTCAATCTTTTATACAGAAACGCCCAAACACATTTACAAACTTGCTGCACGCTCACATCTCCTTTAAGCGCACGTCTGTATGTTAACTAATCCCTGATTCTACCTCTGTTTAACGCTGTCAGCTGTTGGGAGACATGAGATCCAAGGTCAGCTTCTTCTCCTGGCTCTTACCTGTGTGTCGTCTGTGTTTTATTCCCTTCTCAGGATGCATCAGAGCGTGTTTACTGTTTGTGATTGTTTTTTTTTGTTTGTTTGTTTCTTCCAAATCATGTTGGCTGTCTTTCCTGCAGAAGAAACCCGCACGGCGGCGGTATGAAAACTACGGCATGTATTCAGATGACGACGCCAACAGCGACGCATCCAGCGCCTGTTCGGAGAGGTCGTTCAGCTCCAGGAACGGCGGCGCCATCCCCACATACATGAGGCAAACAGAAGACGTAGCTGAGGTTAGCAGCCATCCATCAGGAATACTGTTGCAGAAAGCAGCTTCTCTAAAATACAGATATTGTGCAGTTTTACTTTTAAATGTTTAAATATTGTGACTTTACAAAGTAGTAGAGTAGATTTTGAAGATATAAACTCAAAAAAATTGAGCCCTTGACTACCATAATTGCTGGGCTATAGAACGCACCTGACTGTAAGTTGCGCATACTAAATTTAAGATAAACATAATTTTGTACATAAATAAGACGCACCGGTTTTTAAGCCACGGGCATCCACCATTCATTATCAGAATCTGTGCTAAGCTCCTGGCATTATGTGCAACTTTTGTTGTAATACAAGAATCAGCCACCGGATGGCGTTTTATAGTCTATGGCTTGTTGAACAAATGTCTTCATGATGCATCTTAAGAAATTGAAATTCAAATTGAAAAAGCTCCTCGGATGAGGAGCGAAACATCTTTTACAAATAAAGTTCAGTTGTTTTTGCATTGAACGTTTTTGAATTTATCATGTCCTGGATGACTGAGAATCTTCACCAGCAGCAGCAGAAAGCTGCCAAGAGATGGCAGGAAGCCTGTCAAAATAAAATATAAATTGTTAAAATTATAAATAAATGTTAATTAAAAAAACACACAAATAGACTATATGCCTCGGGCGGTGGTGACGTACTTCCGTCAGAATTCCAGTGGGGTACCTAACTTCTGGCTCCTATCTACTGCAAATCATTTTAGAGTCAGCTCCCAGTAGTAGACCATAAAAACGACTCAAAACGGAAAGCATCTGCGATCGGACTGGCACTGCAAGGGAGTTCTGTTGTGTGCCGTTGCGTCCATTAACCGGTAAGTACAATAGAGTGGTTAGTTTTG
>JARVGV010000630.1:15144750-15156751 GCA_031762435.1 Hypsolebias longignatus | reverse complement strand
GACCAAGAAGTGATTTAAAGATGAAAATGTACCAGTGAGAGAGTCTGTGTGAAGTTAATGATGTCCAGTTAACCAGTAAAACAGGGTAAAATACTTGTTGCACACTGTTGAGTTATTTAAATTGTTGTAAATGTCTGCCACTGGCAGGTTTTACCTTTAAACTAGAACAAAAAACAAAAAACAGGTTTATAAAAGCTTACCAGGGTCTGTGAAGGTAATTTTTATTAGGCAATATAAATTACACTCAGACATTGACAGAATCTTTCCGTTACTTTGGTTGACCTTGTCGCTGTTTCAAGTGCTCTATAAATAAAATGGTATGGTATAGTTCAAGCAAAGTTAATGCCACCCTCAACAATCTCATCGTTCTAGTGAATGCAATTAATAAACCTTTTTACAAAGTACCTTCATCTTTCCACATTTCATGCTTAATCTGGCAGAAATGATGATATTCCTGCAGGACATAACCCAAGATGCACTGGAACGTTCACAGCTAGCTGCTATTTGTACTTGTAAATAAAACTACCGGTAGTTGTATCTATGTGAATAATTGTGCATTGCAAATTGACAGCAGTGCAGAGGTTAATGTAATATTTATTCACCATGAAATTTGTAATAAAGTTTTAAGCTCAAAGTTCCTTGGTCTTGGCTTTGCTCAAACTCAGACCAGCTCATCTATTCAGTCTGACATTAATTATATTTTGCTAAACCAAAGCAGTTCAGAAACCTACAATGCATACTGCAGATACTAACTGTTTATATCTTATATTTTACAGAAACCAGCTTTGAAGATATGAATTACTATTTTAAATCCAGCTGTGGTCAGTCAGATCATGAACATACCCTGACCTTGAAGTTTTTGTGAGGACAGATACCATCAGATGTCCCGAGTAATATCTGATAATTCAGAAGACTTCTTTGAGCGTTTATTTAATATTCACAGAGCACGCTGCTGTCACGCTGAGCGGCGGGGCTTGCCACGGCAGCCATGTGGGAGGTGTGACTTACATGCAAAATGTTTACCAAGAGAGAACAGGGCCATAATGGGGTTTTCAAGACAAGGAGAAACAAGACAGTTAAGAAAATTACCAGGTATCTGTCCTAATGTTTTTGCTGGTTAATGTTTGTATTTATAGACTATACCAAAAAAAGGATTTTTATTATAGCTGCAAATAAAAACACAACCAATCTGTGGGGGAACAAACCTGCAAACAGCTCTAATTTGAGTTTTACACACATTCATCATGTGCACAGGTGGCAACACTGAGTTTTCAGTAACACTGTGATACTAAAACGTTTTAACGGGAGTACCATGATGCGGTGGAGCAGAGGTTAGAGAAGGTGAGCCTGTGATCGGAAGGTCGCCGGTTCAACTCTCCCAACATCAAAATGTTTATGGGAAAGGTAAAGCACCCACACATGCTTTCACCCTCATTTGCCCCACCATGGACCCTTGAGCAAGACCCCTACCCCAACCATCTGCTCACCCGGGCACCCTAGACAGCAGCTCTCTGCTCCACACAGAGGGCTGTGGTAGCGCGGTGGTCTGTGGTTGCATCAGGAAGGACATCTGGTGTAAAAACAATTAAGTCTTCATGCAAGTTAGTTCCCTGTGGTGACCTTTGAAGAAGCGAGCAGCCAAAAGAAAACAAACAAACAAACACAAACATGATACGTCCAAGTACACAATAAAAGGTACAAAGGTATATTCATATTTGTCATAAACTGGTTTCTTCCTGTGTTTCCATTTTCTGTTACTTGTGAGTCCTGTAGGGCTCGTTCAGTGACTTCATGAAAACATTTTCTAAGAAGATGATGGCAATTAGCCGTGTCTTACTTACAGCTATGGGCCTTTAGCGGTACTCACTGATCATGTAAATATTACTCTTAGAAAAAAAACCAGGGCAAGACCATCGCTGCACACTGTAGTTTGAGTTTCGACGTTTGAGTTTGGACTGAGAGTCAATGGGATGCTCTCTCACGCTACACCTCGCTCAGCCCTCAGAGCAGGACGCTGGGTCCTGGATCTTTAGAACTGAGACAGCCAGGGACATGTTGCGGTGCCTGGGTAGCCAAGTCCAGATTTGAGCTCGGTTTGAACAGTGAGTACAACCCACATTAAAAAGTTGATCTGTCGTTTGGCGGTGGAGCGAGAGGCGTGTTGCTCAGGTGGTGGGAGGTGAACACCGAGGAGGGTCCTCACTCTGTTCCCGTTCTGTCTTGTCTCTGTTACCAGTGTTTTTATGATCTTGTCTAGACCTGGCTGGTACCCGATGATGCCTCACAGTTTCTTTGTTGTGATGGGATAAACCTCTTGAACTTTTGACCTCTGGTTCAGGTCCTGTTGTCAGAAAGAGACCGAACTCTGCCCGGGATGGTCTTTTTTTTACTGCTGGACTGTAAACAGACTTTTTCACTGCCCATGTTTTGGATATTTTGTTTTGGACAGAAACCTGATAATGTTGAGTTAAGCTAATTTAAATTTGTTTTCATTTTTTACGTTTCCCCCAGAGATTACACTTATTTGATCACCGAACAGATTACTGGATTTGGTGACGTAGAAGCTGTTTTCAAGCTAGAATCACAGACTGTAGTTGTAAATGATCTTTTGAAACAATTTTACTTTATATTTTTATAACACAAATCAGCTTAAGACAGATAATCAGCTTTACATTTAACTTCTAATAATACCAAAATATTTGTGACCCACTGTAGATGGATCTTGAGTACCACAAATAGTACTTATGTCACGGTTTGACAAGTCCGATGGTAAATGAAATGTAGAAGACACATTAACTAAAATTTTAACTTGTGAGTTTTCCAAAGCCAGCTGTAATTCATTCATTCATTCTTTCATTTACTCAACTGTTTGTTGCTGAAAGTTTGAAAATGTCCCAGCGTCACAACCTCTGGACGTTCTGTTAGTCCTGTAATCAGTTTGGGCCATAAAAGGAAAGAGTTTGTTTAACAGGAGCCGAGTGCAGAGCGGAAAAGAGAATAGTAGCTTTACACAGGTCATTTAAGTCGTTCTGAAATATTTATACAGTATATACACGGGAGATTTAAACATTGTTTTTATGAGCAGCTTTGTGCTGGTGGTGCATGTTGGGAGCTACAGAGAGGAAACTTCTCAAATAAATACACCTCACATCTGGATCTAACAAAGTTACATCAGGTCCTCTGGACAGATTCTTCTTGTTGAAACATTTCGTCTTTTATCCAAAACACCGAGACGTTTCTTTTCTAAACACGACATCCCAGTGGCTTTCAAACCCCAAAATACATCACGACAAAGGCCGGTCCAAACATCCAGCCCCCTGGCACAAACAGTGATATTGTGTATGCTGTTCAGTGCCAGGAGGGTGATCAGTCTTACATTGGGGAAACTAAACAGCCACTGGCCAAAAGGATCAAAGTTTCTTTATTTGTATTTCAATTAATTTTCATTTATTTGTCAGGGATGGACCAGCACAGAGGATCAGCATCATCAGGCCAGGACTCTGCGGTCTACACTCATCTCCAGGTCAGAGGTCACTCTTTCAGGGATGAAGATGTTCATATCCTTGATAGAGAGGAACGATGGTTTGAGAGGAGTAAAGGAGGCCATCTTTGTGAAAAGAAACCGTCCATCATTAAACAGAGGTGGAGGCCTCCGTGTTGAAATGTCCGCCTCTTTCAATGCTGTTATTGCTAGTATCACTCAGCCCCTTGTGAATAGTAAGCAACAATCAGGGTGCTAACAGTCCATCGTTAGGCTGATGGTCCTCCTCGATCATGTGAACAGCTAGTTTTGGCTGTCAGCAGCAAACTGATTGATCCACTATGAGACGGTGCTATTTATAAGACTAAGCAGAATACAGCACCTCAGACTGAAGAAGTCTTTCGGAGGAAAGACGAAATGTTTCTACAATTTTTTTGTTGTTGTTTTGTTTTTTGAATGTCCAGAGGACCAGAATTATCTTTTTTAGATTTTTTTTAAACCTAAACTATTGAGCATGCATCAGGTTAAATTTGGTTTCTTTTTCACAAATAGACCCTGTTTAACTCTGAATGTTAGGAGACACCTTGTGACTGCGACTTTCCTTCCCTCCATTGACTACAGTGACATTATTTACATGAACACCCCTACAAGAACCCTGCAGATGTTGGATGTTGGCTATCACGGTGCATTAAGATTCACAACTGGCTGTAACTACCATACCCATCATTGCACCCTGTATTCACTGGTTAACTGGACTTCATTAACCTCATTCAGACTCTCTAACTGGTACATTTTCATCTTTAAATAACTTCTTGGTCTGTTGTCTTCATACATCTGTTCCTACATGTCACTGCGTGAGTGCAGCTACAGCGTGTGCTCTCAAAACATTATTACATGCATTGTTCCCTAAGGCCCTGTTTACATGGACACGGTGGGGGGAAACAGAGGTTTTGGGTATGTTAATAGACTATATGCCTCGGGTGATGGTGACGTACTTCTGTCAGAATTCCAGTGGTATACATAACTTCCGGCTCCTATCTACTGCAAGTCATTTTAGAGTCAGCTCCCAGTAGTATACCATAAAAACGACTCAAAACGGAAAGCATCTGCGATCGACTGGCGCTGCAAGGGAGTTCTGTTGTGTGCCGTTGCGTCCACTAACTGGTAAGTCCAATAGAGTGGTTAGTTTTGCAATTTACCTGCCGATGAGGGGTTGAGGCAACAATGGATCGTGGCTATCCGCAGGGAAAACGTAGCATTAAACGGTCACACCCGCGTTTGTAGTCGGCATGTCAAAACGGAGGACATCGATGCAGCCATCGCGCGAAAAAAAAGCCATAACTAACTCCGTGTTGCCTGCTAACCGGAAGTGCGTCGTCCCACTGGGAACGCGGAAGTGCTAGAAACGGAAGTCCGTGGCATATAGTCTATTAGCCGCTCCAGTGTATAAGGCGTGTAGCCTATAGTGTGAGAAAAAAGTAGCAGCTTATACACCTGCAATTACGGTACAAGTTGGTAAAACTAGAGTTGCAGTCTGTTACAAGCCCAAATAATGAGAAGAAATTAGTGTGAAATCATCTTAATTACTGCGTTCTAGTTCATTTCCATAGTTTTGACTTGCTCCTTTTTGTTTATTTCTGTTTAACCTTGAGAACCTGTCGCTTCAGTATGAATTATAACTGACTTTTTGAATGTTTTGGCTTGTATTTTAAATAATTTCCAGGTGCTCAACCGCTGTGCCAGTTCCAACTGGTCTGAGAGAAAGGAGGGTTTATTAGGCCTACAGGCCCTGCTGAAGAACCAGCGCATGCTCAGGTGAGTCAAAGAACACACACATGTTTTTGAAAGATAAATTCATGAGTTTTGTTTTTAATCATACTGTTTTTTTTTCTTCCTATAGTCGAGTAGAGTTAAAGAGGCTGTGTGAAATCTTCACCAGGATGTTTGCAGACCCTCACAGTAAAGTATGAATGCATGCAGCCCAATACATGCACATATAACACACAACATTCATTACTCATCCACTTTTAATTTTCCTCTTGGTTTCAGTTACTTTTTTATTTTTTTTTTTAAATCCCACCATCTTTCACTGTACCGGATTCTGCCCAAACAGTGTTAGATCTCTTTGAATACACACACAAACACATGCATAAATAAAATGATTTTCATGGGTTTTAGGTAAGCTAGGGGATAAATCTAAAGATAAATGCTTCGAAACATAAACACGGGCATGCAGAGTGTGTAAAACATTAACGGCATGTCACACCTGACTTTGCGTGTGATCTCACACTCTCCGCCTCCCTGTGGGATTGCTCTGTCACCGTTTAGCCGTCAACCTGCTGGCTGTGTTCTCTGCATCCACTGCCTTCTTTGTTCCCTCCCTTCCTGTAGCCTGAAACAAAAACACTGACTGTACACACTCTAAACACACACACATTCAAGTAATTGGGCTGCCAGCTCTTTTTCTCTTGACTAACCAGCTGTGGTTCACCCTCTCTAACACTTTTTCTTTCGGCGGTATGAGTGCTCCGTTGCCTCACACATGGCGTAAGGTGTGTGAACGCCTTCTTTTCCACTCGTTTGACGTTTGACGATTTGATGAATTTCAGCGAGACTCCGGCAGGGTGTACGGCACCGCAGAATCCGGTATAAGCTCAGCCTCCTTCAAGGTACATCTCACCATGGATCTGTCCCCTGACTCCGTCTGTCTACTCCTTTTTTTTTGTTTGTTTTGTTTTGTTTTAATATTCCATATCATTTGTTTCATTTCTTTTGTTGCTAGTATGCACAAAACATCTCATATTTTTGTTCTATTGTGATTCACACTTGCTTGAACCTTTGAGGCAGTTTTGAAAAAAATTGTCAAGATGGGTTTACTCTGCGTGCACATTTGATCGAGCTAACAGATGTGTGTTTCTCTTCCCTCCATGCCTCCCCCACTGGAACTCTCTGTAGAGAGTAAGTTTGGCCAGTTTGTGATTATGTTCGTGTATTTGAATGAAAATCTACCTCATTAATCTGATTGGTAATCAGTTACCAAGGCAACTATAACACCCACTAACCTGCCTCGTGTGATGGTGCCTGTAGATTCACCTCCCTGCTCAAATCAACTACCGGCACAGACCCTGGTCCTAATTCTCATCAAATCTCACTGCATTTGTTTGTTAATGGTGATGTTGTATATAATTTTGGGTGATTTAAATTGGTGACTGGGACTGAAGATGAGCTGCTGCAATAATGAATACCCACTAACATAAAGGAAACTAATGCTGTTCTTACATCGTCGTGATGCAGAGCAATGTGCATTCGCTCTAACAGTGTGAAAATCCCTTGATGCATGCATTGTGTGTGTGTATGTGTGCACGAAGTGTTGTGTGATTTATTGTCTTGGCTGCTGTGTGTCATTTAAACTACATATGGTGTGTGTTTAGGTGTTCAGCATGTTCCTGGAGACTCTGGTAGACTTCATTCAGGTCCACAAGGAAGATCTTCAGGATTGGTTGTTTGTCCTGCTCACTCAGCTGTTGAAGAAGATGGGAGCAGACCTGCTGGGCTCCGTACAGGCCAAAGTTCAGAGAGCTCTGGATGTCACAAGGTGGGTGGGGGGTCAGCTCTATGCAAATGGAAACTGGAGGTCAAAATCATTAAAACGTTGTTTTACTTAAGATTACTCAGACGAGGACATTTGATTGCTTCTGTAAACTTTCAGCTCTAACAGTGAATGGCTCTTGATCACATCACTGGCTCCTTGTGTTGTCAGGATGATTGTGTGGAGTAAATGAACACTTTGAAAAGGAAAACAATTACTCCTAAACTATAAACCTGCCATTTAAGATCAGAAAATGCAGTGTGCAACTTAATTGTCTTGCACTTCAACCTTCATTTTTAACAAATGTAATTATTGGTTAGAAGTTGTGGCTCACTGTGATCATGTATCTGCAGCATATTTTCTTTAAAGCGGTCAAGAAGTTGTATTTGAGTTACTGAACCCTTAGTAATAATTTAGTTGAATTTATTAAGCACTGAATGGTGCAAAAACACTTGTGTTTTTAAATCCCATACACGTCTGAATGTTGGTTTGGGTTAGCGCCTTTGTGGATTATTGAAATGGCATTTAAATGTTTTTTCTTGCAGAGAGTCTTTTCCAAATGACCTCCAGTTCACTATCCTCATGAGGTTCACAGTGGACCAGACACAAACGCCCAACCTCAAGGTATCCAACAAGTCAATGTAATGTATGTTGAAGTGTTTGAGTTAAAGATCAATGGAGATCATGCACGTGAAGCTGTAAATGATGCTGGTTGCTGCTTGAACTAATCTGACCATACTGACTGTGCATCCCCCACACCCCCGAATCCTCGACTGTGATTGGACGCCAATTGATCCCTCCATTAACGCTTTAAAGTTTTTCACCTTTCTCACCAAGCTTTGTGCTCTTATCGTTCTCTGCTGCTGCTTTCCTCACTTTTTTTTTGTCACCCTGCAGCTCTGCCTTGTCTTAACCTCGTTTTCACTCCCTCTTCTTGTAGCTTCTTTTGGAATCTGACTCACAAAATTCCAGGATTGGGCATTAAAACTACATACGCTGCTAAACAAAATGTCCTGCTGCAACAGTTATTATAATTATGTATAACTAGCCCTTTTGTGGAAAGACCATTACAAAGATAACACAATGTCTTGAACATGTAAGAAACAAAGAAGTGCTCTGAGGTCTGAAGGAATCCCTCATTTTAGACCAACCAACAGGAAAATGTAGAATTAAAGCTGCACAAACCGTAAAACGACAATAACGATGAGGAGAAAATCCGTAAGCAGCCGTTTGAATGTCGCCCGACCCGAGCATACTTTCCTGTTGTTCTGCTCCTCCAAACCTCCTCTCATCATTCCTCCTGCTCCTTTCATCCCTCCTTTCATCTTCCTCTCCCCTGTCTCTGTTGATTGACACGGTGCTTCTCTCGCTTTCTGAAGCCTGTACAGAGCTTGTGTTGTGGGCGAGGGTGAGGCAGGGGGAGGGTCCGGTGTAAAATTGTTCGCCCCCAGAGCGCGGCGCCACCTTTGCTCTCTTAGACGAGCAGGCCGCAGCCTGGAGCCAGTCCTCCCAGGTCAGTGCGCTCCGGGGGGAGCAATTAAATGGCGCGCACTGCGCTGCTGAGTGATTTGGAGGAAGTTCTGGCTCTTGAGGTGCAGATTAGAGGAACAGAGATGGACGGGGACATGAGCGCAGGAGTCAGTGTTGACATTTTGGAGCCCGCTGGTCATTGTTGGCATTTATTGCTGATCAAAGTAAATGGCTGCTTGTCCTGAGCCTGGTTCTGCTGGAGGTTTTGTCCTCATGTGGGAGTTTTTCCTTTCCACTGTCGCCTTCATGCTTGTTCAAGATGAGAGTCTGTGGTGGAGTTAAACTCAAAGCAGTCTGCTCCTCAGATAAATAATGTTAAATTATTATTTTTATACAGGAATGTTTCTGTTCTGTGCCCTGAGATGACTTCTGTTGTGACTTGGCGCTATATAAATAATCTGAACTGTATTGAAATTTAAATTGTTTCCTTTGTTTTGTCATTTGTCATCCGTTTTGTTTGCAAAGCGAATTCAAAATTCAAGTTGTTTATTTTCAGCTCTGCCACAGGTACACTCTGTGAACATTGGTAGTCATTGTCATGTGTGTCTGGGGTTTTGTTTTTAACCATTTTTGGTATTTGCAGGTGAATTATGAATTATAGAGTTAGCTATAAGCTTTACTCTGTGTGTGTATTTGTGCAGGTGAAAGTGGCTATTCTAAAGTACATTGAGACGTTGACGCTGCAGATGGACGCTCCGGACTTTGTGAACTCCAGCGAAACTCGACTGGCTGTGTCTCGCATCATCACCTGGACAACTGAACCCAAGAGCTCCGATGTCAGAAAGGTCCTGACCCTCAGCTTCATTGTGAACCTTTACGTTGCAATTATAAACGAACAAAACTGAATATATATTTTCAAGAGACACAGATTTTTTTCTAACGTGCAACTCAGCTAGTACAAAATCACTTCCTCTGAAAGGGCTTCTGTTGCCCCTGACTAGTACTTCCTAGAGTTGCCGCCTTCCTTTTCTGTATTAGTCGTTAAACGAGAGGGGGTTTTGTATTTTGTTCCTAACAGGCAGCCCAGTCGGTGCTGATTTCCCTGTTTCAGCTCAACACTCCAGAGTTCACCATGCTGCTGGCAGCTCTTCCAAAAACTTTTCAGGACGGAGCCACAAAGTTGCTTCAGAATCATCTGAAGAACACAGGAAATGTTGCACAGGCAAAACCCTGCACTAACTCTGTTGAGAAACTTTCCACTGTCACCCTGAAAGACTTTCATCGTTTTATTTACTACGTGTGTTATCACCTTTTCAGGCTCAAATAGGCAGCCCGTTGACACGCCACACCCCTCGATCTCCAGCCAGCTGGTCCAGTCCAGTCACTTCACCTACTAACACGTCCCAGAACACCCCTTCACCAAGGTAATGAACGCTTCCCCCACAGTCCACGCTGTACTCCTGTCATGAAATAAATAAAAATATTTTCAAATTTGCATTCTGCACCAAAAACCTGCAAAACCCTTCATAAAAATACACACATGAAGATTCTCTCGTGTTTGTAGTGCATTTGACTACGACACAGAAAACATGAACTCGGAGGACATCTACAGCTCTCTGAAAGGCGTCACTGAGGCCATCCAGAACTTCAGTGTCCGCAGCCAAGAGGACATGAATGATCCAGTCCAACGGCGAGAGGGAGAGGAGGTGAGCTGTTGGGAACAGGACATTAATCCATATTTACACTCTGCACAGATCCACTGTGGCTGACAGGCAGTTTACACTGCTGTAAAACATTCTCAGACGTCCCTTTAATGAGTATCAGCAACACCTTTGGTTTAAGTTGGATTTTACACCATATTGACTTTTTGTTACTCATTTATAGAGAAACGTGCCAAAGCCTCTAAGCATAGGATTTGTGTCTCAGGACCTATACCGTAAATGTCCATGTGGTATAAACCAGAAGAAACCAAGCGCTAAAGTTTAACAATATTATTTCCTAAACTTTGACACAACATTATCTAAACGTCAAGGACGTTAAAAGCAGCAAAACGAGACGTTTCAGTTTCTTATGGTTTTCTCTTGCTGTGACTTAATCTGTAGTCCGCGCGTTATAATTTGTATCATATTTACAGTCAGGATTTAACTGCTTCGTTTTCAGACTATAGGAGCCATAAAAAGTTTTTAAATGTTCCCTCTCAGGCATGCAGGCGAGAAGTTGTTGCGCAACACTTATCATTACTGTTTTCCAGGGTTTGACACACACATGTTGTGTATGTGCTCCTGACATGTGATCTGCCCCACCGCTTCTCATGTAGCGTGAGAACTGAAAGTTACACTGTTTGTCATCCTGCGTCCTCCACAGCCTCTTATAAAATCCTGTTCGTAACGTTCCACCTGTTTAAAATATGGTTTAATGTCTTCTAACCCTCGTCTTGTTCGAGTGCTTGCTCGGTGTAAATTTATGGCTCCAGCCGTCACGCCTACTGCGTTCCCTTCCAATAACACAGGTCCCTTTTAAGGACATGGTGTTCTCTCATACCGAGGTGTGACCTCTTGACATTTTCCTCCTGGGATGTGTCTGAAATGCAAGCAGCCCGCATGTCATCGGCACACCTGACTCATCAAACCGGCCCACAGATAGTAGCGTTTACTGCTTGGAGCGTAAACATACACACTTTAACACACCTTAGACCATATCACCTTGATTTTGCTCCTTACCTGGTGGGTTGTGTGTCGACCTTCACAAAGTCACTAGTTTGTTTTTAGCGCAACTTAAAAACCAAACAAAGGAAACTTGATCCTAAATAACCCCCCGGTGGATGAACGAAGTGGAAAATTAAAACGGGATCAGGTTGCTCTTAATCCTTTTCAGGTATTTATCAGCTGAAACACAGCAGAGCCCCCTGCACTTTTGACCTCTCTGGAACTGTCCTCTGCTGTGATTCACGCAATTTTAGCTTAAGTGCATGTGAAACGAATGAAATGAGATACGTAGTTGAACGTGGAAGTTGTTGAATGAGTTTAAGGGTTTTTCTGTTTCAGAAAGCAAGAAGACCCAGTACAAGAACATGTGATGGTGCAAAAGCAAAATATAAAGTTCCCATTGAAGAAAAACAGTAGTGCCCCTTTCAGTCATGTCATATGGGGAAAAAGTCTAGTTTTGTGTTTTCTGTTGCTAATATTTAACTTTTTTATGTTGTTTTGGAGGTTACATGTTAGAAATGTACAGGTTATAGTTTTGTATTGATTGAGGGACACACACTTTCTAACACAACGTTGCCTTGACATGCAAGTTTCAGTTTTTGCTGCTGAACAAGCTTCCTGTAGGTTGTCCAGACGGGTTAATTTATGCTTCACTGTGTGTAAATTACATTTTATTTATTTGACTTCCTACATGTTTCTGGGATCCACTAACAGAAAAAAAAAAAAAAAAAAAAAATCTTATTATAAATTTAAATA
>JARVGV010000630.1:15049585-15075509 GCA_031762435.1 Hypsolebias longignatus | reverse complement strand
GATGGATGGATGGATGGATGGATGGATGGATGGATGGATGGATGGATGGATGGATGGATGGATGGATGGATGGATTCCACCCTCTAAATGCACAGTGTAACACATGTCTGAGTTACATTTTCCCCACTGACAACGTTTAAAGATTTTTTTTCCTGATGATTTTTCACAAAATCCCTCTGACCATGGGCTGCATATCTGCAGGTAAGGGGAGTTTACCTGAGGTTGCCAGTCAGTTGGTGACATGCCTACAGGATTGACTGACAGGAGGCCTATAGAAGATCTGACTCGTGCAACAACAACAACAAAAAAAAAAAAGAACAAGAGTTGTTGCCGGCCCTGTGTGGAGGAGTGGCAACCTAATGGTAATGGTAATGGTAATTTTTATGTTGTTAATAAAAAGTAAAAAAAAACAAAAAAACAGGGAGAACCAGCCTTGCAGCCCACGCATCAGACCGGCTCACCGGGAAATGTCCCGGTCCTCCTGATTAGCCACTCCAGGCTTGACAGGAATCCATTTTGGTTCTACTTAGCTCCCCAGTCTGGTCACGACTAAACTCTACTTTTTCATACTGCACATTCAAAGAGCTATCCAGTACAGGTAGGCTATTAACTGCTTATAACCGTTCCACACAAACAAATCCACCTAATGATCCTATGACTATAGTTTTAATTGTTATTGACATGAAAACTGAAGAACTCATAACTGTGTCAACACGTGCGTAACACGCCAGGCGGCCCGCAGAGATCCCAGAAGGTCGAGGAAAGTCACTCCAAACATGTTAATGGAAGGTTGTTGTTTTCATGCTGTGCTTATGTTTTTCTTCTTCAATGATTTAACAATTCATGTGGTATGTGTTGATTAGAAAGCCACAAAAAGTCCCGGTATGCAGATTCATTGACCTTTGAACGGAGCCAAAGTAGATGTTTCCTGCTGGTTTCCAACTTTGTGCCAAATGAAGCTCAGCATCCACCTCACAGCCAGAGAGAAAATGATCAACCCTGGTAATAAGTATACCATAGAAAATTAAATTATTATTTAAAAAAAAGTTTTTAATTTTTTAATGGATTCCCCATTGAGGCACAGCGCTTGGAGGTTTTTGAAGACAAACAATTGATGATCTTCCCATCAATCTGGTTTCAGGAAACACACAGCACAAAGACTGCTTTGTTGAAGGTTTTTAATGACGTTGTTGAAGCACTGGATGCTAAAGATTATTGTGCTGCACTTTTCTTAGACCTGTCTAAAGCTTTTGACGCTTTGGACCATGACATCTTGTGTCATAAGCTCTCAGAAATCGGTTTCTCAGATCACACCATTGGTTGGTTCTCTAGCTATCTCTCAGATCATACACAATGTGTTCAACATAATGGTACTTCTTCCCGTCATCTAACTGTCAACAGTGGTGTACCACAAGGCTCAGTCTTAGGACCCACCGTCTTCACAATCTACATAAGTAATGTAGGTCACATCATCCCTGATGCATCCTTACATGCTGACGACACAGCTGTTTATTGTCGAGCTAAAACGTTTGCTAAGGTTCTCCAGCTTTTACAGTCTGAATTCAACATCATCCAGTCAGATTTGTTCCATCTCAAACGTGTGCTAAATGCTGATAAAACCAAAGGAAAGTTGTTTTCAAACTGGAAGTTGGTCCCAGCAGTTCTTCCTTCTAATTTATCTATGAATGGTGTTCCTATTGAGTTTGTCAATTCTTATAAATACTTGGGTATCTTCGTCAATTCACATCTCTCTTTTAAGCCTCATGTTGAAAACTTGATAAAGAAATTGAAAGTAAAACTGTTTTTATTAATTTTTTGTAAACAGATTATTAACTGAACGCTAGGAAACGCCTTGTAACTGTTACTCTCCTTCCCTCCATTGACTATGGTGACATTATTTACATGAATGCTCTTACAAGCACCTTGCAGATGTTGGATGCTGTTTATCACGGTGCACTAAGATTCATAACTGGCTATAACTACTGTACCCACTATTGCACCCTGTACTCACTGGTTAACTGGTCATCAATTTCACGCAAACTCTTCAACTTGTACATTTTCATCTTTAAATCATTTCTTGGTCTGATGCCTTCATACATCTCTTCCTACATGTCTCTGCGTGAGTGCAGCTACAGCGTGCACTTTCAGAACATTACTACATGTAGTGAGGACTGAACTAGGTAAAAGGGCCTTCTCCTACTCTGCTCCTGTTTCCTGGAATATCTTTCAAAAAGATTTGAAGTTCTCGACCTGGACCTCTCTCAGTGGCTTCAAACATCTGCCAAGTTCATGGCAAAAACCAATGCAGACATGTTCCTGTTTTTAGTTTTCTACATTGCTTTATAATGTAGCTGTTTTTTAAATTTATTTATTCATTTTTAAATTTTTATATTTATTTATTTATTTACTTTTCATTTTATAAGCTTTTTATGATCGTCTATTGTGTGTACTTCATCTGTGTTCTTTGCTAAAATCAGGTGTCTCTCTTGTAAATGAGTCCTCGAGGCTCAATGAGACTAACCTGTATAAATAAAGGTTGAATGAATGATGAATAGATTAACCCTACCAAAGGGAATGATGCCTTCATGGCGCTAACTCCAGTTCCAGTAAGGTCTTTCGACAGACTCTTCTACACCTCGCCGATGAGCTGGAACTGATGTAACAGTGCACACCAACACACACACACACACGCGCGCTCAGCTGTCCTCTCTCTGATGAGTGTGTTATCTAACAAGCCACAACAGCGATATTTCTGTGCACGAGGAAACGAGCGCCTTTGAGTCTCGGCCTTGTGAGCGCACATGCCATTCACGCTGCCAGCAGCAACAGCTGTGCATGTGTATGTGCGTCCGCCGTGCCAGTTTTCAGAACAAATTTTTAGATTTTTATGCACACCAGCTGTCTCGAGACAAATCGTTTAAGCAGAGAAAGTGAAAAAAACAAAAAAACAAACAGATAAAAATCCCTCATGTGAATGTGACATCACCGGTGAAGTGTTAATAAGATTTGACAAACCTGCCTAAGTGTGTGAGAGGAAGGCCAATGGCGCACACACAGAGAAAAGTCTTCTGCACTTTGGATGACGCACATCCTGGTGCCTTCGCTCAGTCAGATCTGAAGTTTGTGGTCGTAACTTTGAGCTTGCATGGTGATTTCCAGCTTTCGTGTTGCAGCCGTCGGAACCAGCTGCTGCTGCAACATGACTTCATATTGACTGGCAAACATAATACCTGAGCGTTTTCTACTTATTAACCTTACAAACACGTATAAGGCCAATTTTTATAGATGCAGGGATGTTCCACAGTTAAAACTATAAAACATAGTTCCGTATTTTTGCTTCAAAATGCTTAAATATTGCTTGAATACCAAATAGCGCTCCTAGAAGAATCCCCCACCACCTTGAGTTTTTGTGTCCAGAGTATGTGTTGGGGATGATGAGTTGTAGATGCTCATTTATTCGTCAAATCCTGATGCAGTATTTTGCTAACAGACAAACAAACACGTATGACTGAGGCGCTTCGCCACGTTTCGTTGCTTCGGCGATAACGAGGAAAGTAGACAAGTTGAGAACAAAAGGAGACGTGTGGAGGCTAAATTAGACCGTCTGCAGCAGATGAGCTGTTTCTGAAAGTCATGTGTTTGAGAAACAGAGATAGAAAAGAAGAAGAACACAAAGACCCGAGAGGCCTCGTCCTTCAGGTCATCATCGACTATACAACACGTTTTTTTCAGCTAACAGCTCCTTGAGAATCGTGCTGTTAGCGCTAATGTAATATTTTATGTGTCGAACTGAGCTTCTTTGGTATTTTTCACAGATTCAACAACAAAAAAAAAAAAGAATGAACTAAATGTGTCTTTGTGGCAAAGATCTGTTTTCAAACCGTCTCTTTTTAAGTTGACTGGCATCGTTTGAGCAGAGGAACCTTTGTGGGTCAGACGTAACTAAAAACATTCCTCTGGAAACGGTCACCGCTCTGAGAGTTAGTGGACGAGCCTGACGTGGAGTCTGCAACAGATTACAAGACAGTCTGGCTTCTTGGAAGCATTTCAAAGAGGGTGAATCGGGACTTTTGCACAATAAATAAACTCCAGTTATCTACTCCATAAATAACAGAATGTAGAAATTAAATCTGTGCTTTTTTTTTAATTGATGCAAAACACCAAAAAAACAGACAAGCCACACGAGTGGAAACAAGTGGAGCTTCATTTTAAAAGAATCGAACAGGTAGAATCAAATTTATTTATTCATCTTGGAGCTGCTCTTTTCTTTGCTGCTACAGTGTGTGATGCCATTTTATGGAGATCTTGGACCGTTTTAAAGACCTTCAGACGAATGAAAGGGTTGTGGATCATCGTGCATCTGGCAAAGGGCTGCAGAGCTCTCGTGGGTGTTTTAAACATCATCAGGTGTAGATTTTGAATGATAATTTGTTTGACTGGTTTGTCAGATTTAAACAAGCAGCAGATGATCTGATGAGAACGAAAAAGAACCCCAAATCTTCATCATGGGATCTGAGGAAGACTCTTATAGCTCCAAAATTTGGAAAAAACTTGCTCAGATGATCTGACCTGCTTAAGAAAAGTTTTTACAAAGCAAAGCTCTGGGGATCACAGATGGAAATGTTTGGTCACACAGTCACACTGGGTGCAGACAGTCTTGTGAAGAAGGTGGTGGTGAAAACAAACCGATTGGTGTCTCTGATTGTGCGTCCTGCATCACACAAAGGAGAGTTTAAGGAATTATGAGTCTTATTTCAGAAAATCCATCAGAACAACACACACAAAAATAAAAGTTGTGCAGAGCAATTCCAATTGAATATATGAATATTTGAGGAACGGACAAATCAAAAGTCAGATTTATCTGCAGATGATATGTTGTGGGAGGATTTTAAATGAGCAACGCAAATAATAAAACCAGCCAACTTTCCACAGATGACGACCGAGCTTAGTTACAGTTATTCATGATGGAAAAATATTATTATCAAGGCAGGTAATCATCTAACTGTTCATTTTCTTCTGAAGTCAACCCCGTTCATGGAGGCCACCACAGCTAATCTAATTTAATGAATCCAAAATGGCTACAACTTGGTTCATTTGACAGAAACTGAGCTCAAACTTGTTGAGGTGGTAGCTGAGAGTCATCTTGAATCTAGAGCTTGAACAGATTGCACAGCATCTTTATTTAAAACGTGTGCATGCAAAGAAGCAGGTTGATATGTGCTCCTCCAAGTGTGAATGTTTTTAAGCATTCACAATATTGGGCTCAATCCTGCAATGACTTTGGTGCAACTTTAGCTTTTTGAAATGTTTAGCCTTTTCTGCCAATTTTTCTCATGGAAAATTAATTGAGCTCATTTTACATCCTTCAAATCTTTAGATCTGTTTCCAACATTTTACTGCTCCTTTCACATTTTGCTCTGCTTCAGCTTCTTTAAACTTCCTTGTGCTAATTTAAACATTTTTTTCAGCCACTTTCAGCTGTTTATTTTTTTCAGCTCTTTAGTGCTCCTTTCTGCTTTACTCTGCTAACTACAATTATTTTGTGCTTCTAACTTCTTTCTGCTAATTTCAGCTTGTTACGCCCCTTTCAGCTTATTTCTGCAAGTTTCTGCATTTTCTGTTATTTCAGCTACTATTTAGCTGTTTTATTTTAATTTTAGCTTTTTCAGCTAAAGCCACATTTTTTGCATTCATTCAAACTTTTTTCTACATAGTTCAGCAAAAATGTGCTCTCTCCACTCCCTTCTGGTAACAAACTTCATTCTGCTCTTTTTTTTAGCTAATGTTCAGCTGTTTCTTTTTTTTCCTCTCATTTCTGCTTTTTCAGATAATTTCCACTTTTTTGTGTTAATTTCTGCTTCTTTCAGCCGAACTTATTGGGCTCTCTCCACTGCCTTCTGCTAACTCAAGCTTCTTTCTGCCTTTTCAACTACTTTTCGTTAATTTTTTTTTTTTTTTTTTGAGATTTCAGCTTCCAGCTAATTTCTTAAAAAATATTTCTGCTTATTTTAACCTAATTCAGGTTATTGCTGCTTTGTTCTAACTTAGGCTTGTCCTTCCATTTCAGCTACATTTCAGCATGATTTTAAAGCTAATTTCAGCTGTTTTTCAGCAAGTTCTTCAGCTGTGAGCATTCACACTCATTTTTGCAGGAAATGCAATTTCTTTTATTACTAAATCTGTGTTCATTCTTGTGAGTATGAATTAAATTCACCTTTATTTCAGTGAATTTCACAGCAGTTTTATTTTATCATTGTTCTTTTTACCATGTGGGAGGTAAGAAGATTATAAAGAATCCGTTCTGTTTTCTACATACTGTACATGCCAAATCACAGAAGTTTCTTCAGATCTGATCAAACTGCCTTTTTGTGAGTTTGACATAAACATTATGGTTTCATGCAACTGATCTCTTCACTGACCTGAGGAGCTCTCTCTGCAGAACCTTGGTGTGAACGATGAGGGAGATTTTGATGTTTGGTCCTCTCATGTATAGTAAAATCAGTTCAAATCTGCTGAAACAGGGACTCTAGATCATAACAGCTTCAGATGGTTCAGAGCAGTCATTTTCTATTTCAGGACAAAGGGAAGTCATTTCTTCTTCTTCTCCTCCTCCTAACTACATTTATCACAGAGATTCTCTGGTGTGATTTTTTTTCTTCTTCTTCTTTGAATAATGGGTCTGTGGACGACTTTGAACTGAGTGAGATGAATCAATGGGATGTGAATGAGTCTGCTCAGGTCCTGGTGCTCCCATCCTCTCACATATTTGTGTTTTTCCACTTGATCTCCCATTTGGACTTAATTGCCTTCTTAACAGGACCTGCGTTGGGAACAGAAGCTAAGTCCCCTTCTTCATTTTTATTATTTTTAATTATGTGCTCTCAGTTTGCTTCAAGTTGTTATTTGGTGCTTCAGAATGTCGACGCTCGCCGTGCTGGTGTGGTCAGACTAACAGAGAGACTGATTCTCCAAATGAAGGCTGAATTACAAACTCTGGCAGATTTGTTGCTGCCCCCCCTGGGACGTATAGAAGCTCCAGGAACAAGCTTAATTACCAAGAGGTTCCCTGTGTCTGAATCTAATTTTAAGATCTCCCTGCCCGGTGGCAGTTTATATGTGCTCTTTTTTTTAAATCCAAATTAATGAGTTAAATCTAATAATCAATCTTTAATTGAAGATCTGGGGCACAACGAGAAAGAAAACAAGGTTAGGGAGAGATGCATCGTTTTTATGCAGCAGGTGCAGCTAAGCCCCACCCGTCCATCAACCCCCACTGGGTGTGACGTCTGCGCAGGATACAGAGGCCGTCACTTCAGATATTTGATCTCAGGTTGGCTAAAACAAACCTGGCTGCGATGCAGATATGAGGCTCGCTAATGCCCACCGAGACGTCAGCAGCGTAACAGGAAACCTGATTATTTGTGTCTGATGTGGTGAAAGCGTAGAAAGAGTGGACTGGATGATTCAGATTCAGGAGGGCTCTGCTGCGAGGGCACTCCTCAGAGACATAAAGGATATCAATCTCCAGCCGCAGAGGACTCAGAGGCATTTTTCTTCGAAACGTTTGATGGAATCTGGGCCATTTCTTCACAACTAGATCACAAGATGACTTTCCACTTTCAGATTTGAGTTAATTTGATAGATTCAATTTAGTTTATACTTTATATTTTAGCTACATCACAGGTTAGAGCCACACAAAATATAGCAGACCTCTCATGTATTACTAAATTATATAAAAGTTTCTTATTCAACGTGTTAACCTTTATTTAACCAGGCAAATCCCACTGAGATCACGGATCTCTTTTTCAAGGACGGCCTGAGCCTGCAGGCAGCCAAACATGCATGTTTTTTAGATTACAGGAGGAAAACGAAGCCCCAGAGAAAACCCACGCAAACACGAGGAGAACATGCTCCACACAGAAAGACCCCAGGTCCAACCGGGGATTGAACCCACTACCTTATTGCTGTAAGGCAACAGTGCTAACCACTAATCCACAGTGCTGTTTAAACATTTATTGAATTCCAGCAACATTTCAGCGACAATCCTGAATCAGACTGAACTAATATCAGTTTTTTATTTGCTAAATATCACGATGAGAACTGAGTGCAACAACTGTTTCTGCCAGCTCTCACCTCTATTGTTAGTTTATTCTAACTGTTCCCTTTGAAGCCAGTTTCATCCATTTATTATATATCTATACAATCATCTATTACAAAACACCCACAAGGGCATTCAACTTGTATTATCTATTTATGTCACCTCTTGTTTCTACCGGTGACCTCTCTGAAAGCCAGTGTCTTGTTCTCAGGAGAGACCTGGTTCAAGATAGAATAAAAGATCAACCATTAGTTTAAAGTCTTTTAGTGGACTTCAGCTGAACATCTGGAAAGAAAGTACCTTTTTATCCGTATCAAGGAGAAAAATAATAAAAGACTGCCAACGTAGGCGCTGCTTTGTTTGTTGTACTTACAGGATGATACATACGCTGGTAGAATGGCATGAATAGATTTATAATCAAACTATATAAATATTATACTGATGCAAGTGTCTATATACATGGACAGTGATGAACAGAGTTCAATGAGGATGAATCAGTGCATTGTGATAAACATTTGGACGAGGCTAACAGGAGTGTTTATATGATGTCACCATGTGAGATGGAGAAAAGGTAGCAACAATCCTTGTTAAATAAAAGTTATTTGTAGAAAGAAATCTGAGTTTTAATTTGATTTTGAAAAAAAATGATCAAAATGGTCCACAAAAGAAACATTTCCATCCATTAAAAAAAGGGAGTATCATCCACCGCCTTGCACGCCAAAGTTTTAACAAAGCTGCTGCGTGACCACTCAGGATAAGTGCTGGGGGTGAGTCTCAGCAACTACCACATGCCAAATTTTAGCTAAATACCTGTAAAGGTGACTGGGTTATATTTTCTCTTTCCTAACGTCAACTAGACATGAATGCAAGATTGAATCAAGCTGATTTCCAAAGTTACTCAGTTGTAGACGCATACGCAGTGGTTACTTTCTGAAAGCTTCTTTACAATCCAGCTTGTGCTGTATGAAATATTTTACAGACAAATACATGATTTTCCACATAATAGTGATTGGTGTCTGTGGATTTAGAGATAGGGAAAACTTCTTGGAAAACAAAAAGAGTAGAACAAGTCTGAGATATAACAAATGTGATTTAACAAATGTAACTTTAGCGACGTATATCTTTTATCTTTCAGCGTACAGTTGGGCATTCATTTAGCGCATATCTTATCCATATTTGCTTTCTTTTTATACTTTATATTTTTGTTATTGTTCTAACTCGGACACTGTGTACACAATTTCTTTCCACCTCATGTACCACATGCGATGACAACAAAGAACCTTGGGTCCTTGAATAAAATGCAGACTACAAACAATCAATGACCACGGCAACAGTGTTTGCACCACAATACAAACTGTAAAGTAAAACTCTGCATCTTCTTTCCCATTGCTTATGTTGATCGTAAAGAGTCCTAAAACACAGCCTTGAAGAACACCTTTTGTGACATTCAGTTACTTGGACTTGAGACCAACCAACCCTGTTCACGTCTTTAAGGAAAATTTGACAGCTACCCAGTAGATTTGTCTGAAAGCCTCTGAACTCAAGACGTCTGATCTACAGAGTCAAACACTTTGGACGAAACATGGCATGATGATGTTTGGTAACGAAGGCTTTCACGAAGCCCTTGGAAACTTCAGTGGAAGCAGTTACGCTGTTTCCTGAAGTTGCCATATGGAAATAAAATATAAACGCACAAGTCCTCTTTAAATTCACAAACTTATAAAACACCTGAGTTTGAGGCAGAGTTTGGAAATGAGTCAGTAAATGTTCACTGGAGTGAACTGAGTGAAGATTACGGTCCTTGACACATGTTGATAATCATTCACCAATTACACCTCTTTAAACTCATCTTAATAACCTTAACATTCACTGTGATATTTGTATTTAAATGTCACAAGGACCGACGTTTGCTATAAAGCAAACAGAGGTGGGGGTGGAATTCCGATTTCCTGCCCCTACACACACCATACGTAGCAAGTCGGAAGTCATTTAGTTGCTATTAATCACAGTAAAATAACCAAACTGTGACATAATAGACTGTGTAATTATTCTCCTACAATAGGCTGAAAGCATGCGGCTCTTGTCTCTGTAATTAAATGCTGTTTTTGATGGGACAACATCTCGCCGTGGCAGATTTTTAATTACTCACACAATTCAAAGGCCATAAATGCAGAATAAATAAACGCCCATAACCAAGATTGTTCTTTCTCATAACTTAGAGCTTTGATGCAGCATCTTCTATTCTGTGACAGGAGGATCAGATTTTGATACAACTTGATGCTTCTCTGATCTCTAGATAAGTGAGGATCTCAAACTTTACTGAAAAATCAAAGTGGACTACAAAAAGTTGAATTGACAGTGATATTTGTTGATTTTTTTTAATTGAATGCATAAAAGCAAAATCTCCTCTTTTGAAATAACATTGAAGATGATGACACAATGTCAAATTTTATTTGCTTAGATCAGTCCTTTTATTTATCTGGGCGAGGTATCTTGTTGAACGTGGTCCACTTTAATCACCAATGTCTTTGAATTCTTAGTTTGACTCGTCCCCAGAAGCTACTTTGCCGTGAGCATGGGCAAACATCACAGACAACGCAGGTCCCAGGATTGTTGGGGTACTCAAACCCCTCCATCACGATAAGGTGGTGATTCCGCGGATGGGATTTAAATTTTTTTTATGGAGGCTTTTTATGTCATAACAAAGTCAAAATCAGATACAATAAATTATAAACACCAATTAGTACAAAGTTGTGTTTCTAAGAAAACCAGCAGATTGCATTGAAGCCTCCTTCGCCCACAGAGACCACGAGTCACCCGTGGGGCATGTTCTAAAAATAGCATCATCAATCACCGCCTAAAAATACTCATTATTTGTATGTTTTATTTCATGTTTCTTGTCCTAACTGACTCTGTTCATAACTTTTATGGACAGAATTTCTCTGTGCAGCCAGGGGGTCAAGAGATCCTGGTTCAGTGGCCTTCTCATATCTGCTCTTTGCAGATGATGTGGTCCTGTTGGCGTCGTCGGGCTGTGATCTTCAGCTCTCACTGGAGCGTTTCGCAGCCGGATGAGAATCAGCACCTCCAAATCTGAGGCCATGGTCCTCAACCGGAAAAGGGTTGATTGCTCTCTTCAGGTCGAGGGTGAGGTTCTGCCTCAAGTGGAGGAGTTCAAGTATCTCAGGGTTTTGTTCAAGTGTGAGGGAAGAGTAGGGCGTGAGATTGACAAATGGATTGGTGCAGCGTCTGCAGTATTGTGGATGCTGTACCGGTCCGTTGTGGTGAAGAGAGAGCTGAGCTGTAAGACAAAACTCTGGTTACTGGTCGTCTATGTTCCTACCCTCACCAATGGTCACGAGCTCTGGGTAGTGACCGAAAGAATGAGATCATGGATACAGGTGGTTGAAATGAGTTTCCTCTGCAGGGCAGCTGGACTCTCCCTCAGAGACAGGATGAGACGTTCAGTTACTCAGGAGAGACTCAGTGTAGAACCTCTGCTCCTCCACATCGAGAGGAGCCAGTTGAGGTGGTTCCAGCATCTGGTAAGGATGCTTCCCATGCAGGAGCCTCCCAAGGGAGGTGCTTCAGACATGTCCGACTGGAGACCCCGAGGAAGACCCAGGACATACTGGAGACACTACGTCTCTCAGTTGGCCTGGGAACGCCTTGGGGTCCAGAAGAACTGGAAGAGGAGGCTGTGGAAAGAGATGTCTGGACCTCCCTGCTCAAGCTGCTGCCCCCGCGACCCGACAAGCGGAAGATGATGGATGGGTGGATGGATGGATGGATGGATGATGGTCATTAAAGTCAGTGTTGTTATTACCATTGTTGAAACATTGTCATTGTTGTACCTGAGGCACATTAGTCTCATTATTTAGTTCTTGGGACATATTTTGGGTTCACTGATTGGTCCTGAATTGTTTTAAGCTGTGGCGTGTTCCACTCATAAACATCTGGCCTTCAGGAGCTTTTCTGTCCAGCCTCACTCTCAGACTCTCACGTTTTGACTCTTTTAGTTTTAGCCTGCTCGCTGGCCGCACTTGTTTTTTGGGCTTTGCTTTTCCTCTCGCTCATCCTGTCATAAGGATGAGTTTCGACGGTGTCACCCTCAGCCTGACCAGGTAGTTTTGTTCACTTTTTTGTCTATTTTTATAGTACTTTTGGCCTGGTGGGACCATGTTTGTAAGAGGTTGTTGTAGTTTTAGTGTGGTACCTCCAAGCGGCTTCAACGGCCCTGTATAGTGTTGGCCCGCTATGGCACCTTTTTGTTCTCTTTAACCAGCTCGCAGGTCCATCTTTAAGTTGCTACTTTGGGTTTTAGTGTCTTTTTTGGTGGACACAGGAATTGGGGGTTCATAATAATTTTTATTTATTTTATTTTATTTTTTGCAGGAAGCAGCAGTTTTTTAATAAAGTGAATGTTTGACCTATCTGAGTCTCGTGTCCTCCTTAATATTTTGTGTTCTTGGTGGACGTAACATATTACAGTAATGGGTTAGGGTTAGTCAGGCAACATGAAACAACTCATTGTTGTCGTCCACATTTTCCTGTATTTGTTCATTTTGATTGATCTCACTGATGTTAGCATTGATTTCAATGAGTTCTTCAGGAAGTGGAATTCAGCTCAAATCCAGGTGTAAGAGTAACAAAAAGACCTTTCATGTGTCAAAGGCAAACCAGGCTCTTTCGTGTTTGTGTGACCTTCTGCCCCTCAGACAGTACATCACTGACTGTTGTGGAGTCCTGGTCAATAAACAGCTGAGCTTCAGAGATGTCCACCTTCCGTGACGTTTGTGACGTTTTGATGAGACATCTGTGGACATTTTTGTCTCTGGTTTCTTGTTAATGACGTACAATAAGTGATAGAGAGAGAAAAGCAACTTCTGACATTAAAAGAACAAGACGAGTCAAACACAAACGTCTGTCGAGGAGCAGAAATCTTTTATTTTATTTCTTAAACAAAGGAACCAGATTGAAAATTGACAACTCATTGGATTCTCATCTAAAGATCAAATGTTTGTGAATGAGCTCCTTGAGGTTGAGGAGCACAACTCATAATCTTGATTCTGTTCTTATTCAAAAGTAAATCTGAGTTTTAGATTTGATTGTTTCATTTGCTCCCTGAGTTTGCACTAATGTACTAAGAATGAATATACTTTGTATAAGAAAAAACAATAAACACTTTTCTTGTTTAAGTTCATTTAAGTTCTTTGATTCGTCCCTCTTCTTAAATTTGAAATCTTTGTAATCAACTCAATTAATTTAAACCATGTCCATGTGACAATTTTATTATGCTTTCAGTGTGTAAAATGTTGCTTAATGCGTCAAAAAACATGATGTGAAAATAGGAAGTTTCTTTGGTTCCAAACCTTGCTTAGGTAAAACGTATACATTTATTTCTAAAATGTAGGAAATATGGAAGTGATGTTTTATTTATTTATTTTTCTTGTAAAATCTAAAAGTAGTGGATTCAAAGTTTAATTTCTTCAGGCCATGATGAATTACCTGACAAACCAAAAAGCAATTTAAATCTTGAGATTTAAAAAAATATCAATTTGTTCAATACAACCAGAATTGTGCAAAAGTTTTATACCATCCTAAATGTTTGTTTGTTTGTTTGTTTATTTCATTCATTTCATATCAGTTTAAAAACAATACATATTCAAGAAAAAAAATACAAAACATAAATACCTATAAAATGAAAGGCAGCAGAAGAAGAATAGAATTCTTATCATTTCTGTTCCTTCTTAACAGAATCAATTCAATAACAATCAATTTAAACAACATAATACCATAAAACACAAAACTTTGCAATTTGTCATTATAATTCCGAATTTTACTAACTTAAATATATTTTATCAACTATTCAAGTTGAGCCCTACAGTATATAAAAAAAATCAATATTTACTAACTTAAATATATTTTTGTCAACATTACATTCTTAATCTTCTTTTTGAATACAAATAAGGATTTATCTCTCTTAGTATATCCAAACAATTCCATAAACCAATTCCCTTACTTATGATAGACCTGTCATTATATTTTGTCTCCAAACAGCCAAACTTTCTACTGATCTTTCAAGGTGGTCTTGATCGTTACTTCTTCAGGTTTTCTGAAGGTCTTTCAAGTTTTGTTCTCTGAATTTTAGCTGCTTTTCCCGCTCATTTTCAGTTCACTTCTTGTACCAGACATCATATTGTGCAATTGAAGCACAAAAATTGTCAGGCTAAAAAAATAAATAAACAAAAGCAAATTAACAAAATCCTGGGTAATTCTTAAAACATGCTGTTCTATATCTCACCATGCAGCTTTGAAATAAAACATTATTAAAACATGGCTCCTTTTGTCGTCTTTCACCTCAAAGGACTTATACACAAACTGCCCTGAAATGGCGAACGCTCAGCTTCCACTTTCATTTCTTTATTAGCTCACATTGGTCTCTTCAAAACTGGAAGTGCAGCAGTTTTCACACCTCCTCCATAAATGGTAGAAACATTTCACACGTGTGACCATCAGAGACTTTTGCTGCTCCAAGAACCTTCACGTTCAACTTTTGGTTTTTGGACCATGACTGTTAGTTTGAGACTTACTTTTCAATCTGCTTCCATTTGTTTTTCTTGAAGAGCACAGACGCAGGTGTGTGTTTACCATTACTACTGTTCACATCACATGTGGTACATGAGGTGGAAAGAAATTGTGTACACACAGTCCCAGTTATCCAACAAAAGTATAAAAATATAAAGTGTAAAAAGAAACAGTAATAAGGATCTAAGATATAAACTAAGAAATACGCTAAACACTAATAGTGCAAAACAATACTCCGGACAACAGCAGCACGAACATGAGTCTGTGTGAGTAGATGAGCATACAGCAGCATTAAATAATCAGCAGCACATATCACCAATCAAAGTGACATTACAGTGTTTTTTTTCAGTGATAATCCTGATTAGGGATTTATGAGTCTAACATCTTCAGGGTAGATGCTGTTCCTCAGTCTGGTGTTTCTGCACTTAATGCTCCTCAACCTCCTGCCTGAGGCAAAAAGTGTGTTTGAAAAACACAGACTGAAATGTTTTCCTAAAGTGAGGCAGGTCTACAAATACTGTAAATGTAAATGAAAAAGCAGCAAATGGTCACTTTAAAAGAAAACATTTTCCACAGCACTGTGTGTAATTTTGAGGGATGAGGTTTTTTTTTTTTTTTTTTTTTTTTACATGAGAATTTTTATTTTCTGTTGTTGTATTGTTAAAATAATAATAATAATAATCAGCATTTAGTCTCCAGCAATTTCCCACAAGTACCGGTTTTATCTGTGCACCAATGTTTGGAGTGAAGCGGTGTTTTTAAAAATGGAGGCTGAACTGATGCAGACAGACATGATGATGATGATGATGGTGATGGAGGAGGAGGGGAGGGGCGGGGGGAGTGGACGGCGGAGGGGGGTCTCGTGCGTGTGGGCGCGTGTGGCTCAGGGTTCGGAGCGGTCGCTCAGCCTCCTCCCTCTCCTCCTCCCTCCCTTTAAACTCCTGCTCCTCCTGCCTCGACAGAGACGAGCTCAAGGCGGAGGAGCGTTCGGTCCGACGCGCTCGGGTTGTGGAGCAGCAGCGGCGGCGCGAGCCCGCGGCGGGGGGACAGCGTCTGGTAAGCTAACGGTCGCCTGCGCGAGGACACTGGTTTACGGCTAACTCTTCCGGCTAACTGCTGCCTCTTTTTTTTATACATTGGTGGTTGTTGTATTTTGCGGTGTTATAGTTTGAGGATGTTTTAAGGTTTTAACCGAACCTTAAATTTAGCCGGTCTGGATGTGGCTAGCGGCGCAGTCTTCCGCCGCGGGCGCTCCGTAGAGCTAGCGGGTGCCGCTGAACTATAACCGGGACAAACCGTTAAATGTTTTACGCTATACATTCATAATTATGGCAGGTCGATGAAACATATAATTAATAGTTTAATCAAATTCTGATCTCAATCAACGTTTAAAACAACACAAATGCCGTTTCTGCAGCGCTAAAATATGTTTGATGATGTCAACATATTGAAAATGTTCCGGAAAATCAGGTGGCCATTTTAACATTAATTTGCGCCGGACTTGTTATGGATGTCAATCATGTATGTTCTAACCACTGTCGTATCACAAACAAATGGAGGTTTCTCCCGACTCATGTTGTGATAATTTTGGATATTAAGAATGCGTTTGAAAGCACAATAAGCATGAATGGGGAAAGTGGTGACATGATATCTGAAAAGTAAATGGTATCCTGTACAGATGGAGTGTTCGTTTTGTCGCTAAGGAATTATGGATATCTGCAGTACAGTACTGTACTTTGAAAACCGTGTATTATATGCTAAAATGGCTTGCTATACACGCACGCGGATTTTAACGCAAACGTTTCTGTGGACTGCTTCATGCGCGTGTTTGCTCCGCTGTATGGCAAGCGAGTGTGTTGCGCGTACAGACATGACACTGGACGCTGTTTGACTCGAACACAGCCTCAGGCTGCGTGTCCCTCTTCAGCCGCCGTCCTCGGAGCTCTGCACGCCGCTGACAGCGGTGAAGTCCAGGGGCAGGAGGTCCACTGTAAAAATAGTCCGGTGTGTCAGCTCGGTTTGGGTCACGGTAATGCGACACACCACCACCCAAACACAGCCCGCGTTTCCTGACACAACACATGCCGGTCCATTTCTGCCACTTAACAGGAAACCAGAGAAACACCTCTTTGTTTGTTTGTTTTGTTTGTTTGTGTTGGAGCAACTGAACAAACCGAACATGGCAATGAAACAGGACCCCCCCCCCCCCACACACACACACACAGACATAGGACCTATCCTAGAAAGACGCAACTTCATGCAAAAAGACAAGAAAGACATAAAATTACAACCATTAAAGGAGAAATATGAAAAAAAAAAAAAAAAAAAAAAGGAGCAAGGACACTTACCACAATTAACTAAATCAATAAAAAGTACAAAAAGATGAAGAAGATGAAGAATTCTTTCCAAGGTTTCCCAAAAATGTGAATAAAAGATGCGAAAAGATAAAAATCATCAACAAGATGAACAGTTGATGACCACAGTTATTTTTCTATACAGGTAGTCTGATTGCTCTTTGACCATTTTACACAGGAGCTGTTTCGTGATCATGTGACTGTCAAGATGCTTGAAGTTTTCAAGTGAAGTGGCAAAACTTTTTTTTAATCATAGTTCTGCTGTATTGTGTGTGTGTGTGTGTGTGTGTGTGTGTTTTCTGTTGTCTGAGGGTTTGAGTTCAGCTGCAGAGCAGCTGTGACAAACCACAAGTCACCTTGCAGATATGACTTCTGCGGCTGCCCAGGTGCTGATGACAGGACAGTATAACTCAAATGCCACATGTGCAACCTACTTTCTGTTTTATCTTGGTCTCTACGACACACGCCCTGCAGTGGTTCACCTAAAGATGCAGATAAAAAGGGGGAGAGCGCATTCAGCTGCCACACCAGGAGATAAAATATTTACAGTAAAGCAATAATTGCCGAAGTGAAGAATAAAATTTCTTGTATTTTGTTGGAGGGAAACCAAAAGCGTCCCAATTAGTTGCTCGGGGGCACATCCTATTCACATTATGGATAAACAAAGCTCCATAATGGTCTGCGCTTGGCCTCAGAATTCTCCATTTTTATTAGAAATCAGTGAGACTCGCTTGTCCTTTAAAGTCTCCCGTCGATTCATTTCTTAATGAGCTCCTCAGTCGAGGGAGAGAATATACGAAGTCCTGTTTCAGTTTCAGCAGCATCCTCAGAGAGTAAACACAAACCACAGCTTTTTGTGACCAGAGGAACAGAGGATTTCTTATTTTATTTAGATTCATGTGAGGATGGAGGTTCAGGATAAAATTCACTGATCGTTTCCATCCTGGTATTAAAAAACAATTTTTATGGGTTCTAATTACAAGGACAGGTCCAGGCTTAAAGACCTAATCCTGGGTTTAGCTGACAGTGACCATCTGAAGCAGCCTTTGGATATTTTTTCCCCCACTGGCTGGTCTGCCTGTACATGAGCCAGGCAGCTTCTGGCTGGAGGAGAAAAGTGTCCTGGTGAGCAAGTGGCTCTGAGGCTGGAGGCTTCAGGGGGAGCAGCAGATGGATGATGATGTAGCGGGTACTGGTGCTCCCTTCCTCCCGCCGCCATCCGTCACACGCTAATGATCGTGTCACACCTTCTCCCCGGGCGGGCGGCCACTTCTGCAGCGCTCAGCTCAAAAACTGGGGGCTGCTTAAATCCCCCCACCACCACTACAACCTCTCTCCTCCACCGCTGTTGGCTGCTGTAAAGCCTGGAAATGGGCTCTCCGTCACCAATTCCTTCCCTCGTCTCTTCAACACTTTCACCTTTAAAGCCCCCACAGACTGGTTCTTCATCTTCGCCTTCCCTCCCCTGATTCATCTTTCCTCTGAGAGGATTTGCCTCCAGCTCATCTGATATTGACACGATCATGCTTTTATTTTACTCATTTACAAGTTGCGTTCTGTACTTATTTTTCTCGGATCCTAAAAGTTAGTGTTGATTTGTTTCTCTGACCTTCTGCTCTGTGAGGTAAAAGGTCACAGAGGAGCTCTCATGGAGCTGGCGTGTCTGACAGAGCTGCACATTAGGGAGCCTGCTAAGTTATTATCATCCTTGTGAGCAGATAAGTCTCAGAATCATTTAGTTTTTGACTCAGGCTGCAGCAGACAGACCACCACACAGATGCAGCTCTTTATTAGCACCCTGATCACTGTAAACCAAACGGCAGGGCGCTTTTATTAATGATCAGTCCTTTCATTCATTTATGCATCTTCTGCAAAAGTTTAGAAAAAAAATTGAAAACATTTAGTAAACTAAAAGCATTAATTTGAGTGACTGCATTAAACATTTTAAAGAAATTCATGTTTTTTTTTGTTTTTTTTTTGTTTGTTTGTTACAGCTTTAATTAAAAGAAAAAATATTTGAAATAATCCCTGAGCCTCTAATGGGTTGTTTCAGTTCAAGACTAATTTCAGTAACGGTGTATCTGTAAGAAAATAAAAATTAAAAAAACAAATCCACCTATCTGCTTATCAGTGAAACATTTTTCTAATTACTGTATCTGATTAGAATCCTAACTACTGACCAAGTTATTTATTATCTTTTATAGGAAAATATTCCTTAACTTAACCCTTGATTTTCCAGCTGTAAATTTTTATTTTTTATGGTTTTATTAAGAAGCCTGTGGGAAGTAAACACCACTTTGGTTGCACTTGGATTGACAGATGCCCTTTTTCCCCCGCCAGAAAAGCTGCTGTTCTTTCCCGTTGGGTGTTAAATAACCACGTTATGGGGCTCAGCATCCTCTGAGCTCGTCATTCAGTTCCCGGCGTTGCAGGATTAAACTCCCCCTTTAGCGGCGTGTCGCAGCAGAACGTGTACCCCGCAGAGCGATTTTTGGCTGTTGTGAAAAAGATGAACGCCACTGCCTCTTGAGCGTTTGTGTGTGTCTACCTCTTCTGGTCTCAGCAATACCCTCACCACAAGGTCCAGAGCCTCAGCTCGGCATTCTGGGAATATAATTGCTGCCAGATCAGATGATGCTCTCCTCCACAGCTGCTGTTTCTAAGAAAAGCTCGAGGACACACTCTGAGACATGCGTCCACGCTGGCTCCACACAAACATCACATACACAATCGCAGGCTTATACGTCGACGCCATAAAGTCACACTTACAGTAATGACGCTGTCGACTGCGAGGCAGCAATTAACTGTCAAGCCAGGAGAGCATTCGGGAAGTTCAGACAAAGATTCACACATTAAATGAACTCCAGATTAGCTTCCTGATGTCATTTCTGGACGCTCTGGCCACTGCGTCTGTGTGAAACTGTAGTTTTGTTTCGGTCATAAAGCAGCTGCTAACACAGTTTTACTTTTTAATCTCTTCAGGCTGTTTTCTATTGACCAGCGAAGAGCCCGCAGAGAGGACAAACAGTGGAGGAAGTGAGCAGAGGTGAACACAGTAATTGCATTTCTGTTTGCCCTGTGGGGAAAATGGGCTATATGACCCCATCATTCACCTGTAAGGCTCCCCAGTAAACAGGTACGTGCACAGATTCATGTAAATCAAGGCAAGGATTTGGCTAAATTGGTGGAATCTGATGACTCCGAGCTGCACGCTTCACAGAAGGATGACAGAAGCAGCTGTAGAAAACACAGAGGTGTTCATCAAACCCTGCGATGTGATGTCATGCCAGAGCTGCCCCTCCCCACCGCCATGCCTCCTTCTCTGCGATCAGAAGGAAGGTGAGGACTGTCAGGCTGACGATAAAAAGCTCGAGCAGCAGGTAGGTGACATTACAGAAACAGCTAAAATCTGCTGTTAACGACGACACGCCTTCTTTACTGACTCAACTCATGTTTTACCTTCTGATAATAAATTGTGCCCTCGCTCGCAGAAACACTGCGACCAGGTGCAACCAAAGAAAAAACTCAAGGTAAGCTAAAGTGGCGCTGCGTCGCATTATTCATTCCTACTGAGATATTGATTGCACTAGGCCCTATGAATTTGTAATATATTGCTTGTGCGTGTACTTCAGGCCAGAGGGAAGTTAGTGCGCAGCATGGCTGTCAGCGAGGAGTCCTTCCCGCTCAAAGAAACCAACGTAAGTTCTCATTTTGCCGTCTTCCACCGCCTCCGTACCCCTGTCAACAAACTCAAATCACTTTTATTTTTCTCCGTCTCAGCCCTCTCCAGACGCAAACATCTCACCGAGCTGCCATGACAACCAGATGACTTCCTGTAAGGAGGAAGAACAGACGAGCTCGGATCCAAAGAAGCATTCACTGTCCAAAGGTGTGTGACTGCGGGAGGTGGCCGTTTCATAAAAGAGAGTCTGGTCGCAGCAAATAAAGTGTAATAAAACCGTGATTCCCTGCGTCTGTTGACACGCAGCTCTCCTGGGGTGTTTAATATTGCCATGCGGTTTTGTATTTTTGTTTTTGTGACACATCTTTCCTGCCTGCTTCCTTCTTCCCAGAGTCCAGCGTGGAGTACAAGGACTCCACCGGCATCGACCTACATGAGTTCATAGTCAGCACCCTGAACGGCAACCCCAGAGAACGTCTGATGCTGCTCACGCTGGAGCAAGACATGATCGACTTCCTCACCAGCAGTAGGTGTGTTTGTGTGGATCTTTGAATTCCCCTGTAGCTGCCTGACTTTTTAATATACAACTGTGATATGAAACCGTATGAAAGATTAAAGAGGGAAGGGTTGATTCATATTCTGTCTTTCAGCCCCTTTAAAAAGTTCCCTCACATGTCGTCCTACCACCGTATGCTGGTCCATCGGGTGGCGGCCTACTTCGGCATGGAGCACAACGTAGACCAGACCGGGAAATCTGTCATCATCAACAGGACCAGCAACACACGCATGTAAGCTTTATTAATCTGTCCGTGTGTACTTTAAAGTAGCTCATTTAGACGCTGATCGCTGTGTTTGTCTGCGTAAAGACCGGAGCGGCGTTTCCTGGACGAGGTGCCTAAAGAGAAGGCCACTGACATCCACCAGTGGAGAACCATTTTGAAGAGGGACAACAGTTCGGACGAGCAGGTCTGTCTGGCCTCCCGGCAATTAGTCTTCATAACTGACATTGATCCCATCACGTCCTTGACTCGAGCCGTCCTCTTCCCTCTCCCGAACAGGGCCGGCGTCACATTTTCCGTGAAAAGCAAAGCAAGTCGATGGAGGAGAGAGAGGAGGAGTACCAAAGGGCGCGGGAACGAATCTTCAACAAAGAGGTGAGGGAAAGAGACCGAGACGGACGAAACAGACAGAAAAAACAAAGCAATCTAAGCTCATTTGTCGTCTGTACTTTTCCAGCCACCCTGTACTCAGGAGAGCGCCTGTGTGGAAACCAGGTAACCTTGCCTGAAGTGTCTTTTCTCCATGTAACTCTCAGCTTTTTATATTTAGATGAGTACATTAATATCCGTGTGTGTGTGTGTGTGCGCAGGGATGTGGAGGAGTACAATCCATATGCTGAGACCCAGAGGAAAAGACTGCTCTTCAGGTAAAGCTTCGTGTGCGCACACACGCAGTCATTTATCATCTTAATGTGGTCAGCCTGGCCGGCGCGGGGCTTCTCAGTCTGCAGCGAAAACACAAAGAGGGCTGAGATCTTATTTTACTCCTTTGTGTGTGTCGGCATCTAGACTTTCTGTCAGCAAAGAAACACTTTAGAGAGAGTTTTAGTGAATAATGTGGCATCGAGTCCTCAGCGTGTGTATAAACCGGTCGGGGAGCCATTTTTGCTCCCCGCTCTCACAAACAGAGCGCCTCTGGAGCAGTAATGTGTTGTGCATGTGCCTCACAGGGGGAGCCGTGACAGCTCAGGCTCCAGCTGGACAGGAAGCAGCAGGCAGAGCAGCACTGAGACGGACTGTCGCTATAGCAACGACCCCCGACCCTGGAGCAGCACCGAGTCGGACTCCACCAACCAGTGGACAAGTTTCACCCCCAAACCCCAACTTGCCTGTCCCAGCTGGGACGCACGAGGTTCAGGTGCATCTTTTTAAACTTTATAAAATAAAAACATGTCCGCACTGCTTACATCACGTCATCAAGGTGTGAACTCCGTCACCCAAAGGTGGGGTGCCTCTCTCCTTGACACCTGTCCATCTGCAAACTTGAGCTTCATCATCATCATCATCGCTCTGCACTTTGGAGAAGAAAAATCACTGTTTATAAATTATCAGCTTTTTAGTCTGCAGCATCTAATTAACAAAAAGCAGTGGAAGTTCTTCTCGTGTGAAAACGGAGCTCGAGCCACAAATCTTCACACCCGAGCTGCAAATTTTCACACAACACCTCCAGTCTTCTTCTTCTTCACATATCCAGGATGAAGAAGAGAAGTCATTAATGCTGAAGGGTGGCACACAGTTTGTTTTTAGCACCATTTTGTTGTTTTCTTCCCTCTCTCAGATTAAGCTGCTGAATATAATTTTCTCCTTTTCACTTCTTTCCCTCAGGCTCCATCTCTCTTTACAGACTGTCGCCTGCTTGTCCTCGCTCTTCTCCTCCTCCCATCATGGAGGAGACGCCTCCTAACTCTGCCTTCATTGCGGAGAACGGCATCCCACCGGGGAGCATATTAGTGAACCCAGCCACCGGTACGTCACACATCCCACCTGTCTGTCAAAAAAGGTGCACATGCATATTTATCGTGCTTGACCTTTGACCTCTCAGGGCAGCCCTTCCTCAACCCCGATGGAACGCCTGCTGTGTACAACCCTCCAGACAATCAGCAGCCAATCAGGAGCCAGACTCAGCTGCAGGCACCTCCGCCCCAGGTAACAACACACACACACAGGTGTGTTCACACTCACATACACACTCATTGCTTATCTCTGTCCCCGTGTGTCTCTCAGGTGGTTCAGTACGCGTCTGTCTCTTACACAGCTCCACAGATGCTACCTGTCCCCCCCTCACAGCCATACTCAACAGTATGTAACACTCATCAAACGTCTGCTTCCACAACGAGCCTCTGACTCCTCCCCCCTTCTTTCTGACCCGACAGGTTGAAGACCTCTCCTCACAGTTCGCTCATGTGGCAGTGAGCTGCCAGTCCACAGGAGACGGCCCACCCGTCTACCCTCCCAGTCAGGGTTACATCTATGCAGCAGCTCCTGCCCCGCTCACCCCCTCCAGCTACTTCCAGCCCTCACCTCAGGTAAAGACTCGCATCATTTCACGACATCAGTTAACGCGAGACCGAACACACGCTGACGTTGTCATCCTGCAGGTGCCTGTGTATTATTTCGGCCAGTACCCTACCTCAGCTCAGCATGGCTGCAGACCTGTCTCACCCACCCAGCACGTCCACGGCCAAGCAGCACAACCAGGTACCTTCCCTCCCCCCAGATGTGTGTGTCGTGTTGGGAGTGTGAGGAAAAGCTGAGAGGAAAGGAAGCCAAACTGTAGCAGCAGAGGAGGGGGCCGTTACACTGTCAGAGATGTAGTCTGAGGGTCTCACAGTGAACCGGTCTCTTTTCCTGCTGCTTCTGATCCTCACTCATTGTTTTAGACCATGTATTATATGATATATTATATTATATGTTTTACTTTAACAGAACTAAGAACACTTGGCTAGCTTGTCAAACAGCTGTCATGTTTAGTGTCTTCTAACATCATACACATGCTAAACACCTGTTCAGGAAACTATTTCCAACAGCGCTTCACAATACTGTATGTGTAGTTAAATATATTCTAAAACAGTGAACTCCAAACAGTGGCTTGTGGACTGGGTTTTGCCTGCAAGGGGGGGGTGGGGGGTGTGAGGTGGTGGCACACACTCCCAGTGAACTGAAAATAAAGTAACACGGCATTTAAGATGTTTTGCATTTATTTCTTGTTTTAACTCAATGCAGAAATAATCAAAATAAGCCGATTTAATACCTTTTGTAATGCTTTAATTTACCAGTTTATGTTGGGGTTAAACTGGGTCCTCCTCTGATGGCTCATTCATAACCAGCGGTATCTGTTGCAGAACCTTGTTAAACATCCAATCAGAACTCATTTGTGCTGATTCTGTTTAAACTCTGAAGCTCAAATGTTTGTTTGAATAATGTGAAAATTACATTTTGTCTCAGGTTACAGTCCTGCTGTGAGGGTGCAGCCGTCTTCCCACACCCTACCCCAACCGATGATGGGCACCTACCCACCGGTCGCCCCCCTCCAGTGTAGCATGGTTCAGGTAAAGCACTCAAACGCCTCATTGTGTCTCACACTCCAGCAGCTCATCTCCCAGAGGGGGAAGCATTTAGGAGCTGACAAAGTGCTTGTGGTGGCAAAATCCTCTTATTCTTTTTCTTTGTTTGCCTCTAGGGGGGTGTTTCGGTGCCCTTTCCCCAAAGTAAAGTTGTAACTGGGGGAGTTGGGGATGCGGGGTACTGCTGCGTGGCTCCCCCTCCCTCCCACCACGGTAGCTGCCATCCTCCCAGCTGCTCCAACCTCAGCGCGCCAGCCTGGAGCGCGCAGTACTGACGGAGCGACGACACCTCGGCTCGCGCTCCAAGTCACATGCTCGCACACGTTTTGAAACACAAACGCATTGTTTCGCACTCCCACGCTCATCTCCCGATGATGTGGGCGCGCTGTTCGCACATGGAAAACATAACCCTCGCTCACAGATAAATGTTCCACTGTACCAAAGCTTTAGTAGAAAATATATCAGAGCTGCTGTACTGAATGCATAATTTATATACACAAATGGGAGTTTTATATTGTTATTAAATTATATATTGTGTTTTAAGGAAATGCACTGTGTGAAGAGAATAAAGTGCCATGGCTTGACTGATGAGGTCACACTGTCTGCATCATCCTTCCTCTGAACTTGACGGCAGCGTTGACAGATGCAGCTAGAACGTCTTTCAGGAAGTGAAGCACACCAAAAAAAGTCCCTCTTATTTGTGCACTCATAACTGAACACCAGGAACCTGAGAAAAACAGTTCCCAGAAAATCTGACGGGCGCGTAAAAATACACGACTGGTGCTCAAGTGAAGAGTCGCGTTCTTTTAAGGAGAATAAAAATCTCAGAGGGAGCTTTACTTTAATCGATCGAGGAGAAACGAGCGATGCTTTTCAACTGTATGTAAAAAGGCAGAACATTTCCAGGCATCATCTTGTAGAACATCAGCGCCTCCTGGTGTTCAGTAGTATCCATTACACCAGGGGTGCCAAACACATACAAAAGGAGCCAAAATTAAAACATTTTTCAAACTAAGGGCCAGTTTCAGAATCTACATTAACTCAAGTTAGATACCCAACATCTTTTCTTGGTTGCAGGT
>JARVGV010000630.1:15037921-15049485 GCA_031762435.1 Hypsolebias longignatus | reverse complement strand
AGGATACGTACCAGTAATTTTTGTGCAATTAAAAAAATTGCTTAAGAATGCATAGTTTATTGTTTTAGTTTTAAGAAACTGGGCAACAACTATATTATTTGTTCCTTCTTTACAAGAATCTCGTCTTTTGTTTTGTCTTAGAATGTAAAAATATCAATAAATGTTAAAAATCATTAGATAATTTCAGTTTTATAAAATCACCCCTACTGTCCAGAAAAGCACCCTCCAACAAACAAAGTGGTCTGTGGGCCACCAGTTGAGAATCCCAGTTGTAGCAGGTGTTGTGGCTCCGGACACATTGAATTTAGTGAACAAAGGGGCAGAAATGGCTCTTTTGATCGTAGAGGTTGCAGACCCCTGATCTAGATCATGAAGTGTAAACAAAACATAACATTACATTGTGTAACACTGTTAACAAAGCGTAACAAAATTGGACTAAGAACAGAGCCTTGTGGGACTCCACCGAACTGTCAAGGTAAGACGATTCAGGTAATAAGCATCAGGTGAATTAAAAGCATAGCTCAGGTGTGATGTCCACTGAGCAATCCTTTTTTAGCTGATGTTGTGTTAAGTACATTTTACACCCCATGCATGTCACCTCAGCCTTACCACGGCAGGTATATTTTTAACTCAAAACCCAACAAAGCAATCATATACAGTACACCTCTTTGATCAGATTCATCCCTCACTTTAGCTGTGTTAAAAAAGACAACAGCAACAATAGACTAAAATGTGTCTCACTCCCACTGCCAAGCCTATTCTCTTTTCCACTATCCATTCTCTTTTATTCTGCTGTCCACATGCAGCCCGGGACAATGCGGCGCAGGCGGACAGGGTGGAGGCTCATGACACGACCGGTAACATGATGACACTCCAAAGGCTAGGTGGGTAAAAATCCCCCTCCACAGCGGGACATGTGTCACTGTCCAGCCATGTCTCCAACCTTTCTTGTGGTCTGCCTTCTCCTCTTCCCCCTGCAGCCACAACGATAAAGCTCCCATCTGCTGTGGGGGGTGTTGTGTGGGGAGCCGGGCTCTTCTTTTCTTCTAACTGATCCCTCACAGCAGTTTCTCCTTTTGTCACACATACGCCGGTCGTGTTTCAGTTTTGACACCTCTCTGTTTTACACATGCGACAGGTACCAAAGTTCTTCTGTTCTCCAGAGAAACATATTGGAAATATGATAGTGTTCTCTTTTCAAAGCTTTGCCCTTTGCACCTGTGATGAAACAGTATTTTTGAAGATAAAAACAGCTCTAAATGAATGCACAAGTGTGTTGGTTCTCACTCAGAACTGGATAATTGACGCTATCACTGAATTTTACAAGTAAACAACCCCAAACTTTACAGCATTTTTTTTTTGCTTTCCATTAAATGTTCTTACTTTTTTACATTTAGCACTGAGCACTATTGGAGCGTGAGAGCGTATGGACAAGCCTGCCTTCTATACGTCTTCATTCTGAACCTGCTTGGACTGAAAGAATATAGTTGTTTGTGTTTCTTCCCCATTCATTCTCAAGGCTGTGTTCTCAGCTGTCTCATTGTGTCAGCAGCGTTGCCTCTCCTAAACACATGCACGCCAAATGCAAGTAACACGAACCAACGCAGCATCCTAACCTGCAGCGAGTTACCCACAGGTCAGTCAAACAGACAGCTGTAGTGCTCTCAACTTAAACTCATAAAATGTCCCTGATTGGCAGCGACGTGTGATATGAAGCCCGACTATCTGCTTACAGTCATGATAAAGTTAACACGTTGCCATGTTGTCCCAGAAACCTCCAACAACACTGATCTCTTATCTGAACCCCTGAGAAAAAACTATATATTTTAATTATGTTGCTTTTAAATCATATCCATTTGATTTTACAAAGTTGATTTTTGTTGCGTTGCCTTTTTTAAACTTTGTAGATGAGACAAATATGTACATCACAGTCATTGAACCCTCAGATTTCTGAACTTTGACCTTTGAACTCAAACACGTTTGCAGCCACTTCTGCTATCAGGGCTCAACTAATGAGAGGAGTTTGAAACTTTCCCCCAGCCCAACATGACTCACGGACATTATGGGTCTTCTTGGCCTTGAAGAAAGTGATTACCAACAACTAAACCTGACTTCCATGTGATTATTCCAGTATATCTTTTAAAAAAATCACTATTTTACACACTGCAGTCATTTAAAAAAAAAAAAGCTCAGATGGAATCAAAAATTGTGCTAATTTTAATTTGATCTTCAACACATTGTCCTATTTGTTCCTCATTTTAGGTATTGTTATATAATCATAGTACATATTTGCACCTTTTGATAACATTAATAGTAATTTTTATTAAACAAAGTTCATACTATGACTTGTATTGCATTATAGATGGTCTCAGATCTGTTTACAAAAACAGTAGGTGTCACTAATTGACTTAACCTTGAAAGCAAATTAACACGGTGAGTCTATTTTCCCACAACCTCTATTATCACAATGTGAACTGATTAGATTAAAGCCATCATATCCAGCTGTTTCCTTCGAGCTCTGTCATGTTTGTTGTTGTACCTAGTGAGACAAAGTTCAAGGCAGCATCTTTAGCTGACTCACCTTTAATATTGCAAAGAATAACTGAACAGTGTTAGTCAAGCCTGAGTTTATCATATGAACTAATACTCCTCTTAAAGCAGGGGTGTCAAACTCACTTACAAAAGGGGCAAACATTAAAAAAAAAAAAATTCAAACTAAGGGCCGGTTTCAGAATCTACATTAACTCAAGTTAGATACCCAACATCTTTTCTTGGTTGCAGGTTCCTCAACAAGAGTTTGATTGGTCTCATTTGACATTCTCTGTTGCACTTTTGACATCACAATCAAATTTTGAAAAAGATTCAAGTGAAAAAAGTAGTTTACATTAACGTATCATCTTGGGGGCCAGTTAAGACATCAACGCGGGCCACATTTGGCCCCCGGGCCTTGAGTTTGACATATGTGCATTACACGGTCCTGTTCTGCAGGACCGTGTAATGCACATTGGGGCCATGAGTTCTTACAAATTAGAAATAATTAGTTGCTCGATGTGAAGGTTTGACTTCATGTTTTTAGTTTGACATCATAGAACGGGTCTGCAACCTGCAGTATTTTGAAAATGTGTAGTACTAATTAATACAAGAAGTAAAACAAACTATTTCTTCAAAGTAAGATTAGTGTTTCCACAATTTAAACTATATCACAAGAGTGCATTGTTCATTTTGACCTTTTAAAACTTCAGGGAAACACCTTTTTCCCCATTCTTTACAAGAATCTGGTCTTTTTTGTCTTAAAATGTAAAAATATCAAATGTTAAACATAATTAGATATTTTGTTTTATAATGTCTCTCCAAGCATCCTAAAGTGGTGCACGGGCCAGCACTTGATAATCACAGTTACAGCAGGTTTCTGCAGCATTTGATGTCATGAACGAAGGAGAGAAGTGCCTCCTTTGATCGTAAAGGTTGCAGACTCCTGCCATGGACCATCAGGTTAATGTTTTCTACAGAGAAAGCATCTTCATGTTTTCATTGCAAAAGGCTTTTTCCTCTTCAGTGTTCCAGTGTCACAACAGAGAGGCACAGTCACACTCCTGAAACTGAAGCTGCTTAATGAAATCCAGCAGTGGCTAATTTTATTTACACCGTGCTGCTTCTGCTAAACATCCGCTCAGAAAGATCAGAATCCGGCTGAAGCTCTGCCAAAATTCAATCAGCTCCTACAAACGTACGGGAGCGTATCGCTGCACAGAATCAACTCGCTTTGAAGACTTGGGGCCATCGACGTTTTCACGCTGCTGCAATATCCCCACTTCGACCGTCGAGCAGGCAATAAGCTGCCGATGCAGAGTTGTTTCAGACGCTGGATAATTCACTTTGTACTCTGTGTAATTCATACTCGCTCTCATCGAACTCAATGAAACATATCCATCATCCAAAAATGCAATTTAGATTTCATAACTGCAGCACAGAATGCATAATTTATAAAGGTCGGTGCGTTCACGGAGCCAGGCCTATTTTTGTCCTGCATTCTGCACACACACACACACACACACAGGCAGAAGCAGCGCTGCAGGTTCTGTGATCTTTAATAAAAGGCACATGTACAGCCATGGTGAGATGAGTGAGTCCACTGGCATCAAGTCAAAGCAGTAAAACACGGAAATACAGAAGAGTGGAGGTCAGGAGGAGAGAGATCCGTGTCTTTACAGTAGAATCTACTAAAGTAACATCAGCTCGTCTTCATTCAAGTAAAAGCCTGACACATGTCACACACACACACAATCATCCCAAAACCATGGAGTCCAGATCACCTGAGACTCAGTCTGGGTCTCTGTTGGTAATACAGGACCGCTGGGGGGGTGTCCATCCATCACGTCTGGAGCTTAATCTGAGCTTCGTCCTGGATTACAGCGTGCCGTTGTTTTTTAAATTCAACTGCTTTGTAGTAATCTAATAAAACCCGGGCTGGTTTATTATTATTTTTAATGTGTAGGAAGAACAGATGGTTGATGGTAGTTGCAGCACCAACAGCTTTTTTAAAATTTATTTATTATTAAATGTTTTTGGTTTGATGGTGTATGAGATCATTTTAAACTCCCCACAAAGCTGCTAAAACAAATCATCTTTAAAGAAACAACCGTTAAACTTTTTTTTGAAAGGGCTAAAATAATTTCAATATGTCAGAACTATAAAATTAAACACACTTTTTTTGTTTTTTAATTATTTTTGTGGTTCAAAGCATCAGTAAATTTCAAAGTTTTGAATAGCGTTGACATAATGAACCACAAGTGTCGGGTGTGGAGGTCCGAGGACGAGTTCACGAGGCCAGATGTTTACATACATTTAATCAGACTAAATGCTTCCTGGTTCAAATCAGGACTCACAAAATTATTTACATTTGAATAATGAGAGGATTTCTGCTTACTTTCTTCAAAGTTACAAGTTCACGTACTCTGAGACTGTTGTACCTTTAACTTAAACGATGACGTGTCTTTGGAAGCTTCTGATGCTGCTGAAGCTGGTCAGAGTCATTATCCAGAGAAACATGAGCTGAAGGACACTCAGTGAGGAAGAAGCCATTTCTCTAAAAGCAACATAACAAAGTTACAGGGATAAAGACCTTCATTTTTAGGAGCTACGTTTAAAGTGATCATCATGACCCTCGTTAAACCTGGAGCCCCAATGGAGAAGTTTGCATCGCCACAGCTGTGAAGCACGGAGGTGGCAGCATCATGTTGTAACAGGGACTGGTACACCTCAAAGTATATGAGACCCATCACATCAAACTGAGAAGTTAGTCATATTTAGTCCAAATGAACGAAGCACTTTCAAATTCCAGTTGTTTTTTTTTTTAGCTACTTATTGACATGAGCATTTCCAGAACTATCAGAATCAACAGAACTCCTGGAAATCCAGTCCAAATCCTATTTTTTCCATGTTCTAATTAAGATTTCTCAATGTCATCAGGACTTTCCAGCTGTTTAGCAGGGCAAGTAGCAAAAGGCTAAAAGTTTTCTGCTCAAAACCAGTAGTTGTTGGTACTGCTCAGGAAAGTGCTTCAGAACATCCTCAAGGACAATGTTTTGGACATTTCGTTCAAGGGACCCATAAGATAAGACATTATTCATCATATTCTGACAAAATGCAATTATCACAAACATTAATGCTCTTTAGCTGCCTTTATCTCAAAGTACCACTTGGCGACATAATGCTCAGCTCGACGTGATGCGCCACAGACGGCATCATGAGGAAAGAACACCGTGTGAAAATATTAAAGCAGCATCTCATGATGTCAACCAGGAAGTTAAAGCTTGGGGACAGGTGGGTCTTCCAAATGGACAATGACTCTAAGCATACTGCTAAATTAGCTACAAAGTGGCTTGAAGAACAAAGTCAGTGTTTTAAAGCGGCCCTGACCTCACGCTCATAGAAACTGCAGCAGAGTTGAAACGAGTGAGCGAGGCGAGCTTCAAGAAGCACCACGAGACCTTTGACCCGAGTCGTACGGTTTAAAGGCATCGCTACCGAATACTACATTTATGTTAACATGTCACTTTGAAGGAAGTAGTAAAAATATTTCATTATTCAAACATTTACCAAACAAATACATTTGGGAGCCTTTGATTTAAAACCAGAAAGGTTCAGTTTGACTGAACGTCCGACACCGAGGACATCTGCACCTTTTGATATAGTGTATGTAAACATCTGGTTTCAGCTGGTTGATCTGTTAACACACACACACACGCACACAGGCATCCAACCTCACACTAAAACTCAAGTAAAAGAAAAATAAAATAATGTTCACAAGCACTTGAATATTTGGGGCTGAGACATAAAAAGCTGTTGGGGGTCAAAGGTTAAATAAAACCACAGCTGGAGGGAAAGGTTGAAGAACTAAAATATCCACTGAGCCAAGTCGGCTCTTGAAGAAAGACAGAAGAGTGTTGGGGGGGGAGGGGGGTGGCGATGCTGCTTTCTATCTTTTTTCAAACTAAGATGTAAAACGGTTGTTTTTTTGGTGGAACCAGGACGGCGTTGAGGACAGCGGGGCACACGTGGACCCAAAGAGCGGCTCAGTAGAGTCTGTGACATTGTCTCGTGTCTTTGGGTCAGGCCGACATGCGGGCAGAGCTCAAGTCGCACCCTGTGGGGGCCGTCGCCTCCACTCTGCTCCTCGGACACACGAAAACAACAAACACACGCAGTAAACCCTGCTTTGGTCGGTGTGTGTGTGTGTGTGTGTGTGTGTGTGTGTGTAACCTTGACTCCAGGTGTCCCAAGGTGAAAGGTCGGTCACAAACCACAACTACCACCTCTCCATCATCTCATCTCCATAGCAACTCACAGCTTTCCTGAGCGAGGATGCTCACTATCTTGTAAAAGGAGGTAAGTGTAATCAGTGTGTGTGTGCGTGTGTGTGTGTATTAAGAGGTATCAATGGTTCAGTCTCTTTAATCCTCGACTTCAATCCCCCTCTTCGTCTCTCAGCCTCCTCCTCCTCTCCTCGAGGTCTTTATTTTTGGACTTGGAAGATGAACAGGCGCAGGTTGATGTTCTTGGCGGCCAGCAGCTTGTTGCACTCCACCGAGTCGTTGATGGGCAGCGGGACGTAGTCGGTCTCGTTGGCGTCGTTGCTGAAGGAGTGGTGGTAGATGACCGGCTTGATCCGCACGTCGTCGTACGGACCCTTCAGCAGCAGGAAGGAGCACTCCAGGGTGGAGTTCACCTGGGTTCACACACACACACACACAAACTCTAAGTCTTTTTAACGACAAATTATTTACGTCATTCTGTTATTGAGAGAAAAGTTGTTTTGATTTTTTTTGATACAACTCGCTCGCTTCCACGCCAGAAACCGACCTCGTGAGATTTTTGGATCCCGCAAGATGAGTTAGATCTCAAAGTGTGTGTTAGGGACGACTCTCAGCTACCCAAACACCACATGTTGGCTCACTCCGTGCACGTGACTGAGTTAGAGCCATGTTTGTGTTTCCCAAGTTTACTTAGCTGCAGTCTTGCATTGGGTTCAGAGGTTAGAAACCATCATGATATACATTATTTTGCTAACACAGACTCCAATAGTTTTTGGCAAAGGTTTAAAAACAGATTACAGTTAGTGCTCAGAGTCAGGTTGAGAATGACTCTCAGTTACCACCACACAAAACTTTAGCTCAAATCCTGTCAAACCTGCTGAGTTGATGTTTTTGTACTTGCTTAGCCGTGGCAGCCATCTTAAATCAAGTTGACTCCAAAAGTTTATTAGTTGTAGACATTTATTCAGTGGTCACTTTCAGGGTTTTATTAAAATTGTCAACTGGTTCAAGAGATATTTAGCTAACATTACAAACACACACACAAGAAAACGTTGTCCACCTTTGTTTTTTATTTGTTAAAAAAATAAAATTAATAAGGCGAGAAAGACGGGGGTGAGGTATTTTAAAATATAAGGCTTTAAAACACCTAAAGGCTGTTGTGACGTCTTTCTGCTTTGAACAGCCGCTACGCTTTACCAGAAGCTTCCACATTAAATACCAGGTACACCTGTCACAATTTTTCGGGTTTGGACCTGTAATTACTGTTCATTTGACGAGTTGGGTGGGTTTCGGAAATGATGGCTACGAGCTGGGGCCGGGTCGGATCTGATTTTTTTGGGCCAGAATGCAACTCTAGTCTCAGGTGGCCATCACCTGAGAAGCGTGAAATGAGTGAATGTTCGAGATGGGCTTTATGGTTTATATTTTAGGGAGCCGGATATTACAACCAATCTTCTGAACGTCACGTGACGTCCGTATGTAGTGACTGCCGCGATCACGCATGCTAGCCAAGCGTGTAACTCCTCTCTACCTCTCTTCCTGAGTGCAAGTTTGTCAATCAAAACAACTGCTCCTCTTTGCCAGTTCTTTTTCCATTTCTGTGGAATAGCAAAGAAGAAGTGTGCGTCTCCATCTGTGTGAAACACAAAGATTAATAAATGAAACGCATCTCTCTGCAACTCGGCTCCTCCGGTTAATTTTAAAGAGTAATTCAAAAGGTTCGGATCGTTCGTGAACGTCACAGCTCTTCTGAGCATGAGTTGAGGAGAATCCACCCCTGAAGACTCACCTCTTATTTTAGTAGCTGTGGACAAACTCGGCCTGTATGAAGACTCTCGTATCACATGGGAGTTGTTCACATATAATTGTCATCGTCCTAATTTTTGTCAGGCTTGTTTGATGGCAGCCATAACTCAGCTTATCAAAGTTCACCTGAAAACATTTCTAAACTTTGTCCCGCTCCAAACTCAGCTGACATAAAGGTAAAGTGTCGAACCACGGAGCCCTGAAATCCAGCAGACACGCAGGAACTTAAAAGTAGACCCGGACGAACCGAAGCAGAGCGTGTACCTTGCTCTTGAGGATGAGCTGGAAAGAGAGCGTGCGCTTGCAGGAGAGGTTGGGGTTGCGCTCGAAGTCGTTGACGCGGGCCTTCAGCACCCATGTCTGGTTGAGGACCGTGAAACGTGGCGTTTCGTAGTAAAGGCGGGTGATGAAGTCGTCGGTGCGGTACGGCCTGAACTGCACCTCTGAACACAGAGCGGTCGTTAAAAAAAAATCAGAAAACAGCAACAAGGAGCTGTTGACACTTCCTCTGACTCTCCTAACTTCTTGGTACCTGTGAACCCAATCTTTTCGTAGCACAGCAGGCTAAAGATGCTGTTGTAGAGCTGCATGTCTCTGCGGTGATTCTGATCCATCTCTCCCAGTATGCCCATCAGCTCTGTGCCAGTCTTAGTTGGGTGGGAGCACTCACTTTCGTGTGCGGGCAGCTCGTGAAACGGGCCTTGCCAGGGGCAGCCGATCCTCTTGTACTTGCACTGCGTCACCCTGGAAACAAAACGACAAGGTGTCGAAGACAACGGAAGCATCACTGCAGCTTAGCGTGAACTGCGTCTTTTGGCAGAGGAACTGGGGGATGAAGATGCGACCACTTGAATGGAAGGTAGTAATTAGCCGAGGATGTGAAGTGGATCGCTGAAAACCAACCTCGGGTGAAAGAGGTCATGGATTAATATAATTTACATCATCTAGAGGTGATTTTCAATGAATACTTATTTTATTACAGCAAAAGGAGGTGGTGTATGGTATGAAAGGTGCTACTTAGTCACTGCAGTGAAGCAAAGATAATGAAAGCCACGCTACACATTTCAGCTAAAATAAGCTCTGGTTCAGCGCAGGGTGGATTAAATACAGAGTTTAGGTGCAAGCGGCTGCATTTCTGAGAACAACAACTTCTCTGCCTCCAGTTTTCCATCTGACCTTACCAAAAATAATAAAATAAAACCACCTGCCATGGCTGCTGTCATGGCAACTCTAACACAGGCTCATGGCAGGGTCACCTGTTGCCATAGATACAACCCCATAGGATTTCAGCATCGCCTGTGACTAATGCACAGTATGATGTCTTCTTCAGATCAACTCTGCGTGACGCTGCTTCCACATTAAAGCATAAACCAGTGACACGCTATGAAGTGTGTTGGTTTCGATGGTTTGGCCTGGATTTAATAAGAAGAATGCCTGTCAGTAAGTTTTCTCCCGTTTCAAACGCCGTGTCCTCGTGTTTTCTCAGAGTGTGGGACATAAAACCTGTCTTGGCACTCCTCCTTCTGGTGTCTCTCCAGGCTGGAGCGGGGGAACTGTTTTAGGCAGAAGGTGCATTCTGTCGGCAGCTCGCTGACGGCCTTCTCCACCGCCAGATTCCTGCAGCACAAGTTCTTGCTGATCTCACACCTACGCGAACACAGAAAACAGCGATTCATACGTCGGCGCCGTGGTGCGTCTAATAGTCGGGTGCGGGTTTGGAAACGTCAAACAAGAGCAGGAAAACAAACGATGGGATAAATTTCAGTAGATCTTGACCAGCAAAGTACAAAGTTTAAGTTATTTTTATCTGAATATGCACTTATTGTGAAAGGTACACTGATTAAAACAGAGTATGTGAAGAAAAACTAAACTGCCATGAATATTTTTAGATTTCAGCACAAAAACAACACAAATAAATCTTGTGCAGACAGGCTGAGTGGCACATGGGTGAGCATTCGGTTCATGCGCTGCTCTGGGCTAAAATAATTTGGTTTTTATATTTGAGTCTTGATGCAGCTCAACAGCCTGTCAAACTGCCCTACTTTAGTCTAAAGTCAGTCTAAAAGTTGCGTAGGAGCAGTTTAAACCCTCTAAACTCAGGACTTTTTGAGCCAAGACTTTTTTTTTAAGCCACTGCTCATCTCCTCCTCCTCGTCGTCTTCATCAATAAATGTAATGCCAAAGCTTTCATGCAACAGCTTGAAAAACTTCATTCTGGCTTTGATTTGTCCTCATGTCCGTCCCCTCTGCACTTCATCCCAGCTTCTAGAAAAACAGCATCAGAGAAACTGAAACAAAATAATTTACCTGCTTGTTTAGTAATTTACAGAAATCGTCCGATGCGGTGTTCAAGTACGCGTCAAAATCTTTGATCTTGGTACAAAACAAACACATCAAACCACTTCTTACTGGTTTTAGCACATTTTTTTCTTTAAGAAATGGGAGATCCGTGGGTTTCCTCTTTTGAGCTCCTGCCTTTAAGTCTTTTCATCACATTTCTGTTGTTTTAGTTAACTCCCTAGCAACTTTGATCTGACTACTTAAAACAAAAAAGTAAAAAATAAAAAAAATAAAAAAAGTTATTTGTTTTAAATCATTTTTGGTCACCTCTTTCTTCCCATTAACACCCAGTTTATTTTGTATTTTCTGGTTTAATTTAGCTTTAACTTTTCTATTGGTCTGGGGCAAAGCAAATACCGTATAGTGGAACAAGCCCAAACCATAAACTAACACCACCATGTCGGGATAGGCTGAAGGATGCTCTTCGTTAAGACAAATACTGTACAGTAATTATACTTTCTGTTGTCAGTTTTCATGATTGATTTCAAAACAGGTGAAGAAAATCCTTAACTCCCTTCATGTATAACATATACAGGTAGTCCCCGAGTTACGAACGGGTTCCGGACCTAAGAACCGTTCGTAGGTCGATTCTGCCGTAACTCG
>JARVGV010000630.1:15014753-15027350 GCA_031762435.1 Hypsolebias longignatus | reverse complement strand
CTTTTAAGTTATCATCATCAACCGTGCATAACATCATCAAAAGATTCAGAGAATCTGGAACAATCGCTGTGCGTAAGAGAGAGAGGAGTATATATATTTTTATTTATTTATTTATTTTCTTTTTACAAGCACATAGCTGTTTAACATGTTAAACTGCACCAAAATGCTGGAAATCACATCTACTTTATTTAAAATTTTCTGGGAGAGGACCCCACCATACCCCATCTCCCTCTGGCCCGCCAACTGTTTGCCTTCTGGCATCGGTCAGTTTACAAATGAAGCCCTGTCACTTGGTCTGACTACTGCTGTTATGATTCTGTTCAGTTTTATGTAAAGCGTTTTCTGTAATAATTTGAAGAAGTGGTGATACATTTATTATGTTCATTGTGTGAATAGGTCAAGTTTAAAGTGGTTTTTGATGCTGTTAATTTTCTCAATACTGTAATTTTTGGAAGTTGGAATTAAAAATGTTGATAAGTGTCTTGAATGAAAAACACCCCATGTTTAAAAGTATAACGATTGAATTAACACTATTAAAGAACAGGTCTTAAAGTATTAATGTCACACATATTTCCATTGCATTAACGAGATAAATTGAAGAAAATGTAATAAACCTGAGGGTTATGAGGGGTCCCTAAATTATTTTTCTCCCCTGTAAGAGGTCCCTGAAACCAAAAAGTTTGAAAACCCCTGGTATCACAGCCCTCCTGGCACTGAACAGCATACATTGCTCTACTGGCACAAACAGAGTAATATTGTATACACTGGTCAGTGCCAGGAGGGCACTGCAGATAATATGACACCTGTGCTGTGGCTGGAAGGCGCTTATATCATGGAGAGCACAGGTGGGGATAATTAGACAGGCGCAGGTGAGCGTGATTAAGTGATTGAGTAGTCATGGGGAAGGAGTGCAGTAAGATGGAAAACCATTAATGGAAACAGTTGAGGCATGACATGAAAACAACCCAGGAACCTGAATCATGACAGCAACGTTCTTTCCGATACATCCTGATATGATATATATATATATATACAACCTTTTCGTGCATACGCGCCGTTGATACACGAGGCCCCTGGAAATGCACCGTCAATGCAGAAAAGCAAGCCTAAGACTTTTACAAGACTAAGACTTTGTTTCCCCAAGAAAACATATGCTTTATTTTAAACACTTTATATGTTTAATATGTTCCATTGTGAATAAAATATGGATTTACAAGGTTTGTAAATCATTTTTATTTACCTTTTCCACACAGTCCCAACTTTTTTTAAACTGGGGTTGTATAAGAGTTTAACATTTAGCACACACATTTTTTGTTGTTTGTTTTTTTTAATGTCTCGGTTTAGCCTCACCTCTCGTGCGTGTATCGTGTACAGACGTGTGACTCTTCCTCTGTGCCAGCGTGGAAACCCCAACGCCTCTGAGATGTCCAACAGAAGCTGCTCAAAGGACACTACGCCCCTTCGGTTCAACAGCACTGTGACCTCGTGAACAAAAAGACACAAAATAATTTTAGGACATAAAGATGCGCTAACACATTTAGCAATTATTAAATACAAAATAAACTGTTTCCATCAGCTGCCTGTTATGAGTCAACTGATGCTAATGGATTTTAGCTGCATGTTGTTTCTTGATGAGTTTAATTAAAGAATGACAGAATTAGATTATATTAATTTTACCTTTCATTTAAGAATTGTTGGCCCACTTTTAGTTGGTAATAGTTTAACAAACTAAACTGTCTTTTAAAACTGGTACTTTTGTGCACAAAATTATAAGAGAATACAGTAATGTTTTCAATGCATTTAATAAACTTGAGCTCATGAAGATTATGAGACATGTTTTATTGTCTCACTAAAAGTTAATCAGAATCAGAATAAGCTTTATTATAATACAGTGAAATTACATTCATACAGTCGTCTGAAGGATGGGCGAAGTGCACGTTGCTGCTGCTACTGGGGTGCAGCCTCTTATCCTTTTCAGAATACTTTTTTTTTAGATAGAAAAGGGGAAAAAGCCACGAGGAGAGGACAGTGACATTAAAAAAAAATCTCTTCACAGCTTGTCCTATCAGGACATGGTTTAACAAAAAACTTTGCCAGCAGCACAATTATGAACATATTACATATGCATTTGATGACAAGGCAGTGAGATTTGTCCATGAAGCACTTCCGGATAGACATAGTCCTGATAAGATGTTGGTGTCAGCTGGCACAGTTCTGATAAGCCTCCACAGAAGTTCTGGATGGGGGGGAAAGGCATACAAAGCTTTTCCTTAGTTTACACATATCCCAGGAGAAAATTGATAAGTCGGCCTGTTTTCGAGCCCAATCGGGGGAGTCAGATTCAGATAAGCCATAATTGTTGATTTTTTTCAGGCAGACTGTTTTTTTTCTTGTCAGCCTTGAGTCCTGCTGGTACATTCAAGATCCAAAATGACCAGATTAGTGGGAATTCCACAAGTCCGTGCTTACAAGCCTCCTTCAAGGTTGTTTCCAACATGGTGGAGAGTTCCAGAAGCCGCAGGTGGCCTGCGATTCTCACAAATCGCTTCATCTTACGGTTTAGCTTGTAAATCGGCTGATTTTGAGTCCTCAAAGCATGAACCAAACCTTAACAAGGCAAGCAGCCTGATGGGGGCCAAACTAGCTGCAGCCGCCTTCTTTGTATGTTGAAACCAGCCGATTCCAAAAAAGCAGGAGACCTGTTATCATAAATCACACATCAGCTCCCACATCCATGACGTATCCCGCAGCGTGAGTCTCAGCAGGACATGAGGGCTCTCCGGGACCCTGTCGCTTTGTTGAAAAGATTTTATCGATTACGTTGAAAGTCCAGCTGACCAGATCCATGACAGTAGTTTTCGTTCCAGAAGATGTGTATAATAGAAGCTCCAATACACAGAGAGCAAAAAAAGCAGGAAGAGAACAGGAGAGGGAAGAAAAGGCATCCGTCTCAGACAAGAGCAACTGAGAATTAAAAAAGAAAATAAATGCCAAAGAAAAGAAAAACCCTGGGATTTTGAAAATGGACAAACCAATATGCAAAAATAAATGTTTTCAGAATGAGTATGTCCCTACTTTAAATTCTGGTCACAAGCTGTAAATATGATACATTTTAGTTATAATTCATTTGGTGTGATTGGTGTGAAATTTGCTTTGCCTTTTTTATTTTTTTTATTTTGTTCATTAAGAAAGTCACCATTTCCAAAACAGAGCCGCCTCATCTGGACCAAAACCCCTAGCTTTTAAAACATTCTACAGATATAAACGTAGACCAGTGACTGAAATATCTGTTGTTCCTGAATTCTGCCTTATAGAAATTTTAAAAATTCACCTTCCGTAGTTCAGTTTGATCACCTGGCCGAACAACAGTGACCAGGTGCGGTCGTTCAGCACTCTCATCTGCGTGACGGGTGTGGAAGAAAGGTAGCTGAGGAAGAGGAGGAGGGATGCGGGACCTGTGGGCATGTTTTGCAGGGTGGGGGTGTATGGGCCACGATTGAGGTGCCCCACCAGGACGCTTCGACAGCGGGTCAGGAGGAGCTGAAGGAAAAAGAACGAGAAACAAAAGGCAGGACAGGAACTGGTGAAAGTGAACTAAATGACAGTGAAGTCACTGCCTCGGTGGATTTCTTCTAGACTTGTATACAAAGAAAAGCTCATGTAACACAACACCACTTGCGTGTGTGTGTGAGTGTTCAGGAGTGTGACAACAAATCCGGCTGATCAGATTTGAGCATTTTCCATCACACCAAGGGCCATTTGAGATTCTTCAATCACCATGTCGTGCTGGTTGAATTATTTAGGCTTCCTTAAGTCATGAAACCCTCACACACACCACAACAAAAGCTCCTTCGACCTAGTTAGGGCTCAGCTGGACCTGCATGATTAATGGAGCCTTGCAGCATCTTTGACGTTTCACTTTCTAGCAGAAAAAAGGAGAAAGAGAGATGTTTTTCTTGTTTTGTCTCCACAACACACAACACAATTCAGGATCCTATACATACCGCTCTGTGTCTGAGTGAGGAACAGCACACAAAAGGTTTTCTCACAATCTCATAAAGAAGCAGCTGTTGCCAGACTGTGTCAACAGGATCTCCCTAATAATCCCATAGTGGTAGCGAGATAAGCTAACCTAGCCTGGTGCTGTCATTTTACCCTTCAAGTTGTTATAAAAAGTTTTATTTCTAATAGATAACCACGTTAGAGTTCATTTTAACTAAAAGAAAAGAAAAAAAAGCACTTCACCTCACACAAAACTCACCTGCCACTCTCCATTTGGTGTTTCGCGCCGCTTCATGCCGAGCTTTTTGTGAAGGCGGCATATATTTCAACTAATTTACAAAACTCAAAACAAACAATTAACTATTTATTTATTTTATTTTATCCTCGAGTGGCTGCCGAGTTATTCTCGGCTCCGAGCTTCCAGCAAAAGTAACGGGATGTGAGACAACCGTGCAGCGACGCTGGTTGCCATGGAGACACCGCAAATTAGAATCGTCAATGAAGAACAACCGGAAGTTCTGACGTGATCGTTTCAAAATAAATTTTAATTAACGACGTAACATTTATTTAATTACTGTACTGTATTCTTTTTCTTCAAAATCTGGTTATGAATTTAAGCCTTTAATTTTTAAAAATATTAAAGTATTTTAAGAAAACTATCATATTTTACTAGTGACTAGCAATCACGCATTTAATTTTTAATATTTCAACCGGAAATTACTTTAAACCTGAAAGGACCAAACTAACCTGTGCTAATCCAGAAAAAAAGGCCACAGTAAGTTTTCTATACTTTATGTACACAATTCAGTCTCATGTATTTAAATGTATGTGTTCTTTATTTTGAGTTGGCTTAATCCAAATCAAACCAAATGACAAATTAAACTAATTTGGCCAATGGAGGAGGCTAATAATGTAATTAGCACTGCTGAATTTTGAGCTAACCTGCGCTAATCTGGAAAATTCATGTACAGTATTAAAAAGGGTGAAAAAAGGAACACAGTAAGGTTTCTATACTTTATGTACACAATTCAATCATGTATTTAAATGTATGTTTTTAATTATCTTAATCCAAACTAATCCAAGTGACAAAACTAGATTTGGAAATACAGTACTCAAAAATGCTTGGAAAAAAGTTACATTACGTTATATTTCCTGCTTGAACATTCTTCCCATAGACTTCCTATAGACAAAGTTAAACTGAGCCTTCAGTTAAAAAAAAAAAAAGTTCAGTGTAAAACAAGAATACACAAAGTTTATTTATATACAAAACTAACCACAGTCAACCTTTTAGTAAAGATGTGCTATTCAGACTACAGAAGCAAATTGGTCTTCTAGAAAGGTTGTTTGGCATGAAGCTAAACCTGAACAAAACAAAAAAAAATGTTTGGGAGGTGTGGTATTGGTTGAAATTTATATATTTTTAGATGTCCATACAAGTGTTCTAAAATGCTTTTAGAATTAGACGCGGTTGGCAAAAGACTCGAGTTGGTCATGTTAAAACTACACATTTGGTTTTAGTAATGTTTAAAAGGGTCAAGGTGTCGGCTGGTGATTGCATTAAGAGTACCTTAAATTAAATGTTTTAGCAGCAGTGCTCAAACAGCATGCAGAAAAACAGTACAACTTTATACAGTATAAAAATTGGACCAGAAAGGCATTTGCTGAGTATTCAATATTGTAGATCTTTACCATCAAGATGCTCAGCACTTAGTCCAGCCATTTATTTTATTTGTTTTTTAATTGAAATGAATTACAAAACAAAGAAAAATAATCTACCTATAAAATGAAAGGCAGCAGAAGAATAAATTCTTATTCCTGCCCCTTCTTAACAAAATCTATTCAATCAACATCCATAAATACAGTATACAACAAAATATTTATTTACTTTCTTTACTCATTTCATAGCAAAATAACATATCACAATTTTCATTTGTGGTTTAACACCCCCCCCCCCATCAAAAGTGGCATGCAGTCTCAATTACCTAGAGACGAGCAGCTGTTACTGCATTTGTGTGTGGGGCTGGGGGGGGGGGGGGGGGGGAGTTGGTATATTGTATAATGAAGATTGGACATAACTTCTGAAGCTTTTTGTTAACATGAAAATTATGGGAACTCAATTTTACATAATGTTGACCCAAAGTTAGCAGACCAAGGAAGAGTCAGGTGTACCAAAAAAAGTTTATTTACAGGAAATTGTGATGTTCAGGACTGTAAGGGAAAACAGACAAGGTGAGTATTTGTGGTTCTTCAGGTTGGAACAAACATTTTGTTTGTAGAGGATCTTGTTCTTACAGAGTTTGTCTTGTAGAGGTAACTGGGTGCTTTGAATCCAAGGTCGAGTTTGATGTGCGGTATTGGCGAGCCAGATGCAGCCAATGAGCCAGGAAGGAGTGAAGCAGACACGACGGGTAAAACTGTCAACACGTTAGTCAAGATTCAAACAAATACAGGTTACTGGCTGTCGCACAATTACCAAAGGCAATTAATGCTCCAGCGTACATTGACCGTCTGGCCGAGGCTCAAGTAGTGCAGGTCTGGAAACAGGGGCAGCTAATCAGACGATTATCTGCTGTGGAGGAAGGTGGTTAGGGAGGTAAAACTGAGAATCCCACAGTCCTCTGGGTGGATTCTTTGTTGAAACGTTGTTTTTATCCAAAAGACGTCTTCAGTCTGAAACCTCGTTCATTCAGCAGCTGGGTCTGTGTCTTCTGTAGGATCTTGCTCGCCTGGTGTCCGTTGACAGAATGTTTGACTTGCAGACTCTCGGGAAGGGTGCCTCTCTTGTCTGCATCAGAGGTTGAATCTCAGGTGGTTCCTGTAGTCCACCTTCTTCCTTGCTGCTCAAACTCTCCAACTAGTTTGAGACAATCTTGACCAAAGTGGTTCAACAAGTGTAGACACAAGATACTGGATGGTCATTGTTTACGATAAGATATCACGTCCCAGCATAAGAGGAACATCTGGCAGGAGCTTACATACTCAGCAGAGCAGTCTTCCAAATCAGGTGATGTGGAGTGGTGGATGATTAGGATGAGTGGCAGCTGTGGAGAAAGTGAGTGTGGCTGGGAACCTGCCACAGAAAGTAATTATTTAGTTAATTTAATATCTGACACAGAAAATGATTGTTTACTTGGAGCATACAGCTATGAGCCTTTTCAAGCTAAGAACATATATATTTTATCTGTATAGTATAAATGGACACACATCAACTTCTATACATATGTAAAGCTGTGATATATTTACACTCTGTTAAATACTTGTACGTTTTGTACTCTGGTAATGAATTATGTGGTTATTTTGCCGTGGAACTGCGGCTTTCTATTCCTAAATAAAGTCCTTTTGATTTTGACTTGGTATGTCAAAGAGTGGGACAAAGTTTAGATGTGAACACACCAGCAGTAGAGGAAATTAGCTTGCAGACTCAGGATCAGTTCCTATAGTTGCATTAAAGGAATCCACTGGTCTCATCTGCTGCACACACACAAGCAATGCACTCTGTCCAGTTGATCTTTTAATACCCTGCTCCCCGTGGTTCTGTCTCCAAGACTCCTGCTGCGTTTGGATCAGGAAGCATCAACTTACACTCCGGCTCCTTATGATGGGCTCACAACAACATGCACATTTTCATTTAAGCTGAACTTTAATTCAGTTAACAGCGTATTGCAAAAAAAGACACGGATATTGATATGCTGTGGATGAAAAGGAGTGTTTTTAGATCCTCACATTAAGATTTTATACACCTTATAGAATAGTTTATCATATTAGTTGCAAGAGATAAAAACAGAAGTGATACGTAAAAAAGTGAAATGATTGCTGAGGATATTTGTGTTGTCATCAGTTTATTAGAAATGTTTCTTTTCTTCAGTTCAGTCAGTCGGTTTTGAAGCAACAGATAATATTTAATCAAGATCAGTTATGGCAGCAGAATACAGTAACTGTAAGTACAACGAGTGCTGTAATACCACTTAATGAGCAGCAGAGGGCGCAGTTACTGTGTGCTGAGTAGGGGCCAAGTTAGTTTAGTTCACTCAGAGGGCAACCAGTAAATCTAATACAGTAAATAGTTTTATTTTTTGTTTGCATAATGGCATGATGCAGCTTTGATTCTGATATTTGTTTGATTTATACACATTTTACAAAAAAAAAAAAAAATAATAAAAAAAAAATAAAAAAAAAATAAAAAAATTAAAAAAAAAAACAGGAGGAGACAAAAGTTACCTCAGTTTGAGTTTGTTTTTGGCTCCCTGGAGGATTTGCAGAACAAATCAAGGAACTCAATCTTAAGTCTGTTTGTGGATGTCACACAAAACATGCCGTGAACTCGTCTGCACCAACAAAGGAGCACTTTTTTTAAATAAAGCAGCTCTTTATCATAAATAACCCTTTGACATAAAAGGAAAACTTTAAAACAGCGTCTCGATTAAAGACAGGAAACAGTTTGATCTGCAATAACTACACAACAGTCCACATAAATGGGCACTCCAGTTTGCTAAATACATGTTTTATTTAGAAAAATAGTAAAAAAGTAAATGAGGTCTAAAACATAAACACCAGAACATTAAAGTCATACAGATGCTCAAATACAGTCAAATCTAATCATCTTTTATATTTACAGGGATAGTTAGAGCTAATATACTTTTATTGTGGTCATGTTATCATGTTAGGTCATGCTTTACATTTTAATCTGTATGATTATTGAAAACACTTCATTTACTATTTCTTATTAATGAGTCTTAAGCTCGTAAAATATTAACTTTGGGGTTAAGTTGTAAAAACAAATCATTCTTTATTCTGCTCAAGTATTCTGCCTTCCCCTTCTAAACCAGCTCCGTAAACAATCAAAAAAGAACAACTTTATGCCAAAGACAACTTCACACTTATTCTGAAAAGTTGTCTTTTTTTATTAGCAAATTGTTTTACATCAGTTATAAATTGCAAATCAACAGCTTAAAGCTAATTGCTGCAAAAAAAAACGCTTTATTTTGAAACTACTTGTTCTGTTTATGCACATGACCTGCCAGTCTATTTATGTAATTAACTTACATGTACGTGTTGTTGTCTAAACTCCATATGGACACAGGAAGTGAGAATAGGTGCAGATGTTTTCAGCTGTAAAGAAGCACATTTTAGAGGCTTCATGATGGACCGACATCCAGATGTTTGCACAAAGCTGCACAGGACAGCTCAGCTCTAAAATTTCAGGATAAAATCTGCACATTCCTGAGTTTTCCGGCTCCTCCTTTGGCTCTTGTGGGATTCGGCCCAGTTTTTATGCACACAGACCTTCCTGGCTCCGCGTTCTTGTGTCAGTGTACATCTGTTTGGCTAAAGCTTTGTTGTGAGAAGAACAAACAGGTTTGCCTGGATTATACAAGAGCTATGATCACATCTCCTGTGTCGAGCATTTAGCCTGAAAACATCATTTGTCTTGCACATTCAAATCAAATGAGCCATTTGTTTTTACCTCAAACTTATTGCATCATAGCATCAACCACATTTTGCCCATTATTCGTCGACCCATGTGCTGAATTGTGCTTTTAGTTGTAATTTTGTGCACGTAGCTGAAGCATTAAGCACATGTGGGAGTCTTTAGGTGCAGGCATCTATGTGAATATGACTCATGACTAAACTGGCACTACATCATACTGCCAGAGGATCAAACACACACCCTCACACACACGTCGAAACACATCTGTGAAGCTACTGACAGTCTGGGAACATCTTTCATCCTCACTTTAAAAGAAATAATGTGATTTGTTTTGTGGTTTGAATAAGAACGTAAATACATTTATTGTCCCTGCGCGGGGAAATTCAGGAACACCATCAGCAAAAGTGACAGGCAAATCGAAGCACGCACGCTCGCACAAAGGTGAAAATATAAAAACAGAATAAGAAAATATACAGTAAGAGCGAACTTACAGCGCAAGAAAAAATACTGAGCATGCTCAGACTCAAAGAATTGTGCAGCTGCGTAGGATAATTTAAAGAACGTACAACATGTGCATGTGTGCTTTTGCAAAGAAAAAGGGAAAACGCAACAGACAAGAAGTGGAAAAAGGTTTGCAAGCAGCAGGGATGTTGAGTTTGTTGGGAGCGGGGATGGTTATAAAGTCTAGAAGCTGCTGGGAGGAAGAACCTGCTGCCATTAATGTAGCCATAAACACACACTCAGAGTCACATGCGTTCTACACCATCGTGTAGAACATCTCAAATAAATTAGGACTGGTAAGTTGAGAGCCCACGCTACAAAAATGTCAAGCTCCCACCCCCTGTCATGCATGTGTCTCTTTCACACCTGTTCACACTCGTGCACACGTGTGTCTGTTCGGACACGCGGAAGGCACATGGAGGCCAGAGCAGGCCAAGGACAGCGGGGCAGAGTGTAAAGTGGATGTGATGCAACAGGTATTTGATCTGATGTGGGCTTGTTGTTGCACAACCTCCAGAACTCGCTGGATCGCCGTACGTTTTGCAGAAAGGAGTTGCATCAGAAACAGAGATTTAGACATCTGTCGTTGTGAGAGAGCGCTGCAACTGTGAGCGTCTGATTTTCTGTCCAAACGAGGACTCCAGCTTGTGCAACGACCTGTTAGGTCATCTTTGACTGCAGGAACCAAAAGTCAAGTCTTGACTAATCCAGACTCATTTTGGTGAGATTTGTACGTGGGTTTAAGTTTGCACTAAAGCTTCCAGCCCTGATCTAAAGATAAAGTTCCCACAACTTTACATTTACATTTGTTAGGACTTTGGATCATGTGTTTTATTCACAGAATATCAAAGTTCAGAACATCCTATGTTAATTGTTTTCATGGTTATTTCTGGGTTGTTTGTAACCTCGATGGACAAATGATCATTTTACTGATCGCAAACATATCGTCCTCCAGATGATTCAGTGGAAAAGAAAAAAAAAAAAAAACATTTAGCAGATCATATTTCTACGACGGAGCTCTTAGGGCCATACGAAGAAAAATAATTTACATTACGAACGAGAATAAAGTCGTATGACAATAAAGTCATAATATTATGAGAAGAAACTACTAGAATAAACTATCAGAACTCCGAGAGGAAAAAGCAGTCTTACAACTGAGATGAATGCTGACGTCGGCAGGGGTCCACACTGCAGCATATGGATTCTTATGATAAACTGAAGCCATATTGCATTGCAATTAATGGCTGCATTCACAGATTTAGTCGTGACATAATGTGGACGGAGGCACATTTCACAAACAGTGACCCAAACGTGATCGTCAACTACTTAGAAAACACTGCGACTCACATTGAAGGCTGTCCAAAGCAGGTGCAAGCCGACCCAGGACGTATTACAAGTTTATTCTCGTAACATTTCAACTTTATTCTCGTAATATTATGACTTTTTTCTTGTAATGTAATTTTTTTTTCTTAGCATGGCCCTAAAGCGCCGTCGTAGATTTCCAACTTTTATCTGCATGAAGTGAGAGCTGCACAAACGAATGAGTCCAGGGATACTGTACCGTTAAAAAGAAAACTTGCCGACTCATCAGAAACTAAATTAAGTTTTGTGTGTGTGTGTGTGTGTATTTGCAAAGTAAAGTACTACATTAACACATCATTCTTCCACAGCCCCATATTCATGTATTCAGCTTGCCCTGCCTCTGTGAACCAGTTTGTTTTCAGTCTGCGCAAAAACGCCACTAAAGCAGCATTTTGGATCTTTTGAAGCGGGGCTTTTGTAAAAGTTTTAAACAATTATTTTAATTACTTTAATTGGAATAAATTGCTTATTTTGACAGTTTGTCTAAGAAGCGGTGCCAAGACCAAAACAGACTGAGGAGTGGTGGCGCACAGGTAAGAGAAATGAACCTGTATGAGAAGGTTGTCGGTTCAAAAGTTGAGGCGCCCATATGTGCCTCCACCCTCAATTGCCCCACTCTGGGCCCTTGAGCAAGGCATTTAACTCTTACCATCTGCCCCTTCAGGCGCCATAGATGGCAGCCCTCTGCTCCACACAGAGGGCTGTGGTAGCTTCATGGGTCAGGAAGGGCATCTGGCATAAAATTGCCAAATCCTCGAGCGTGCTTGAGGCGACCCCTGAAGGGAGCAGCTGAAAGAAGAAGAAGTCTCATCGTTTGTGAACTAAAACAATATTTGAGGTTGTTTCAGGCCATAAACAAACCTCTTTGGTGATCGGACTAGCTGTTAAGTAAACTCTAAAGGGCCGTCCACACTGGGATCTGCTTTTGTATTTACACAAGTTAAAAATAAAAAATAATTCAGCCATGCGTTCACATGAAAATGACATTTCTTGAAAACAACTCCCGGAGTGAAAACATCTTGAAATGTTGATTTTATGTGTAGATCAGCAAAAAGCAACCTCTGGATAACACGATGCCTGATTTTACGACCCCAAGTAGCAGACTGGTGACGACACGGAGTCAAAGGTAAAAAAGGTAAGTGAGTTTATTTATAATGTGCACAAAGGAACCTGGATGTTGTTTGTTGATCTAATCTTACTTTAGATTTTTTTATTTTTGTTCCATCACATATGGTACATGTGGTGGAACAACAATATGTACAGGGTAGGTAGCGCTGAAGGGGCGGGGGGGGGGGGGGGGGGTG
>JARVGV010000630.1:15003124-15014562 GCA_031762435.1 Hypsolebias longignatus | reverse complement strand
TTGGAAGGCACAAAAAAAAAAAAATTCAAAGGTTAGTTATAAATTCACAAGAGACAGGTTATCGGTTGTCTCTTAAGTTACCAAAGGTATCACAATGTTCCAGCGTCGGATGAATGCCTGCCAAGTGCTACATCAGAGAAGTCATCAGGATCAGGTGCAGGTGTGGATGATTGTGGAGAAAATGATTATGACTGAAAACCTAAATTCTACAATAGACTTGCTCCTGATCTAATTTACAGACCGAGGGCGTCCATTTTTTCTTGTTGCATTTACATTTTGTGCCTGTTTTTCAAGCTTTGTGCACATGCTCCATGCTCTGTGTTTTTGGGCCGTTTTCAGTGTTTCCGCATGGAGGAAAACATTTTTGGAAACTTGTGTTCCAGGATTTTTTTTTTTTTAAGAAAAGCCAAATAAAAGGATTGTTTTGGTAAAACTGTGTTACATCATGTCACAGCCATGTGTTACAAGCCCTAGTTCTCCAAACTGAGGTTACCAGTAAGTAGTCCCTCGTTTATCGCAGGGGTTGCGTTACCCCACACCACCACCCGCAATATGAAAAACCTCTAAGTAGGAATGACATCATTACTGAATAGAAACAAGCCAAAACAGTTCAGTCAACTAATGAATTTAAATCAAATAAAGCAAAAGTTTATTTAGCAAGATAACTTGACCATGTTAAAGTTGAGTGAGTAGTAATGCTTTTTTTAGTCACCAGCTCTGCAGAACACAGCAGCTCGGTTCCGGTCCGGTCCGGCAGACCTATACCCAGCCCTGGTCCGGTTCTGATTGTCTCTCTGCATCCACTGAGTACCGAGGTCACTATTGAATACTGTGAGGACCAAACTTTTTCAGATCGTATCAAAAACTTTCCCTCCATTTCAGCAGAAAGCAACTTCGACTTCTAGGTAGTGCACCGTTGCCTTCTGGGTAATGTAGTCCTTTAGACTGATCGGCATATTGAGAGAAAACTACAAAATGGCGGCACATTTTATTTATTTATTTTATTTTGTCATGGACAATCTTACAGTATTGTACGTTGAAAAACCGCAAAAGAGCGAGTCCGCAAAAGTCGAACCGCGAGGGACGACTGTAATCAAAAAGCTATGTGCAACAGGTAAGATATTAACTGTTCATAACCTTACTGGGGGGAAAAAAAAACACCAGAAAACCTTAACAATCTTAGCCATGATACTCCAGGTTGAAGTAAGTGAAAATCAAGTCAAAGCAGATGAATCAGAGAAGATGAGCAGTGAGGAGGGAAGAGTCTTTAGATAAATCACTTTTTACTCCATCCTCCTCCACCTCCATCTCTTTTCTTGAGTTTCTCTATGACTCTGTTGTTAATGTGACATCGCTTTCTACAGTAGACTTGGACCAGTCCAGACACAAGAACCTGCATGAAAACCGTAAAACATATCGATAAATGAAATGCAAAAACTTGTTTCAAATGTGCTTCATTTGCAAAGACAACACATGCTGTCACTCCCTCCACCCGTCCCTCCTCCTGCCCTGCACGGTCTGATGACATCAAGAACAGCCGGTCTACACCCAGCCAGTAGGATTGCAGAAAGGCCTGTGGTGCTGACTAAACTCTGCCTGTCTGCCTCCTCCTCTCTCTCACTCTGTCGCTCCTCTCTTTGCTGCTGCTCACACACTCTCAGGCTCCTGCCCTCATTTCTCTGCACCGCTGCAAACATGGCCGAGGCCTTCGTTGGCACATGGAACCTGAAGGACAGCGACAAGTTTGACGAGTACATGAAAGCGCTGGGTAAGAATGTGTTTTATTCATAGTGGGCGTGAGTGCGTGCGCATGCGCGCGTAACAGGAGAGGATGCAAGTGGTGTTGGTGGTGGGCCAGTGCTGCATGTGAGCACATGTGACAGCGAGGGAAGATGAAGGTCTGGGTTTGAACTGGTCAAACGATGGAGGATGTGGGGGGAGGTTTTGAAAAAAATGGAAGAAAGGGGAAAACAAGGAATTAAAATGGAGGGTTTAGAAAAAAAGAAGATTGAAGAGAGGGTGTGTGTGGAAGGAGAGACAGAAAAAGGCCAGAGAAGATGAAACCAGAGGAGGAGGAGGAGGAAAAAGGGAAGACGCCTGGTCTGAGCTGGAGAAGGAGGAGCTCTGCTGTAGAAAAGAAAACCCCAACTGTGAGAGCTGAATGGCCAACATCTGCCTCACGCACGCACACACATACACACACACACACACTCACACACACACAAGTTTGTCTTTCTATCTTTACAGGGACTTTGCATTGACTTCCATTCATTTTTCATTCATTTCTATAGCCTAACCCTGACACTTACCATTACCAGTACGTACCTAACCCTAAACCTAACCCTAACCAATACCAGTACATACCTAACCCTAAATCTAACCATTACCAGTACAACCTAACCCTAAAACTAACCCATAATTAAGACTTTAGCACTAAACCTAACCCCGAACCCTAAATCAGCAATGCTTCTTATGGGGCCCAGGCTTTGGGCCCCATAAGAAGCATTGGGTCCTCACAACGTAGTACTGTATGTGTTAGAAAAATGTGCCTTACAAGGTTACAAATACAACACACATACACACACACATTGTTGTGTATAGCGTGGGTGACCTTTGCTGAAAGCTGCTCATTGTCTGAGGCCATGGGAGGGGTCGAAGACTGAAACGACCCAGATAACCGTGACGTTAACTGAAGGGGAATATTTCACACGCTTGCCGGTTTAAGTCTGCGTGATGGGGACAGCTGCCAAGAAGTGCACAACTGCGCGGCGGAGAAGATTCACGGCCTCTTGACATCAGAGCCCCAACGCCATCGACCTGTCTTCTCTGGTTGCCGTGGAAACCGGGGGCCCTCCAACCTCTTGGGGCCCAGCACTTCTTTCACTCTGCAGTCGTGCACTCCTGCTCGGCGTTACCTGTTCTCGACCGTAAGCCCCGTGCAGAACAGGTTCTGTGCTTCAGTGGGAAAAGGGCGTGAGTCACTATTGCCCAATGAAATGAACAGCCTTGATCCCTCAAACACACACACACACACACACACACACACACACACACACACACACACACACACACACACACATGATCCTGAATGTAAGTAATCATTTGCACTGTGACATGCTCAGACAGGTCAGTGGGACTCTGCGGTGTTTGAAGAACATGCCGCCGGCCTGATACTCGACAAATACATGTACAGCTCTGCAGATCCTGTCAGCTGAAGATGCCTGGAGGGCAAATAAACAGCTTCTGTCCCAACCTTCTGTAAACAGATCCCACTAAATATCTCTAAATTGTCTTTACACAAAGAGCTCTAACTGAGATACTAAAGATTCAAAACTCATAGTCACGCTCCAACAGAATATATTTAATGACTTGTATCATTTTCCTGTTGGTAGATTGGAGGTTTGTTGGGAGCTCTTACAATCTAATTGTGCAAAATTTGTGAAAATGGTTTAATGAATTTGCAGGAAATGTGCCAATTAGTAGTTTGCAACTCACTGATTCCTTTGGTATAAAAAAAACAAAAAAAAAAAAAACAAGGCAATTTTAATAAATTACAAACACAAAAGTACCGGTAAATGAAAAGCTCCTCAGCTTTCGATCACACTTAGTGTTGTTCATTTTCATGACGTTTGCTGACCTTAGCATTTGGAACCAAGGACCATGTGAAAGAGGAACCAATGGCTTCATAAAGCTACCAGCAAGGGTTAAATCTGAACAGCAACACTATTTATTATAAATGATAAAGCCCCTGATCTTTTCCCACGTGTCTGTGTTTTCAGGTGTGGGCTTTGCCACACGTAAAGTAGGAAACTTGACCAAGCCCACCACCATTATATCCGTGGAAGGCAATAAGGTGTGCGTGAAGACCCAGAGCGCAATTAAGAACACAGAGGTGAACTTCACGTTGGGAGAGGAGTTTGACGAGACCACCGCCGACGACCGGAAGGTCAAGGTGAGGGTTCAAACGCAACACCTGGGATTCTGTTTTCATGCAGGTGTTTGTAATGGTATACTTTCTGTCGTACTTGCGATGGTAGAGATAACTTTTAAATGCGTATCATGTTGTTGCCATCCAAAGTCTTGCTCATAACAGTTTTTTCAGAGGAACACTTTTGAGGTTGTAGGTCTCCCAGTTTGGCGATCTCCTACAAATACAACCTGCTTCTGAGACATTCTTGCTCTGAAGCTTGCAAATACCTCCAGATGTTGCTTCTTATTGCTTCCAGAAGTTGGCCACTTAAAAAACAGCAGACACTTAGGGTGGGGGGTATTAAAAGACAAAACATAAGACTCAGAGAATAAAGATAAGATAGAACTAAGAGCAGGAGAATGAATGAGTCAGGACAGGAAAAACAAAAAGAAAAGATTTCTTAAAGTCATGCAAAACTAATACAGTACTGTAGTTGTAAGGTCCCAGCATAAAAGTATAGAGCTGTCAGTGATTACCGGTAGTCTTAATGAGTTCCAGATCCCGTTTAAGCAACTACATTTGCAGATAGCGCTTCTTGTAAAAGCCACAGAAATGATGGATGGCGAAACAAACAGTTGGGGGTTGCGATTCTTGTAAAAGTAGAAACAAGTCAGAAAGGTTTGCAACTCAAAGTATGCCAAAGTTTGCTCTAAATATTGAGAACAGAAAAGTTTTTAATTTAGCAAGGTTAGAATAAAGTTGTAAAAGTAACATTTCATTGGTATGGAAACTGCTAGGATAAACTCCTAAAATATATTTTAGCTTAATTACCTAGGCAAATGAGGGATTGTTAGGCCTGTTGGCTGCTTGATAGACCTCCGATTGGTTGTTATGCACTGATGATCAATTGTTAGACCGATGGTCCCCTTTTTACATGTGAAAAGTTAATTTCAGGAATTTCATAGCAGGATAGCTTGAACCACTTTAAAAAGGTTTTATTTATATGACACAGTTTGGTGGCAGGCCTCACACACTGATGAAGTCCTCTGCATGAAAGACGAAACGTTTCTACCAGGAAAAATCTGTCCAGATGACCTGTTTTAACTTTTTTTGCGATTTGTTTACCCGAATGATTGAGCTTACATCAGGACTTGTTTTAGTGTAGTTTTCTGTTTTAACATTGTCCAACATCTTCACATTTTCACTTCAATCATATGGGTAATGTTTTAGCTTAGCAAGGCTAGGCTAAGCTAATGTAGCTTTATAGAGTAAGAACTTATTTTGGACTGCAGTTAACAGAAAATGCATCCTATTTAAAATCTGCTGTGCTGTTGAATTCTTTATTGTTGTTATCATCTAAAAAAAAATAATAATTTTAAACTTCAACCAGATGTATTAAAATTTAGCTTAGCTACGCTAGGCTAGGCTAATGTACAGCCACTTCCTGCTTTTTTAAACTTTCTCTTTGGTTGTTATATTTTTATTGTTGTCCAGCAGCTTTACATTGTTACTTCAACCAAATGGATTACGTTTTAGCTAAACTGGGCTAATGTAACTTTACGAAAAGCCAGAGCTGTTTTGGGCCACAATTTACAACAAATTTCCCGCTCTTTTTAAGTTGCTATTCTGTTTGATGTTGTCTAACATGTTGACATTTTTATTTTAAACATTTTGGTTGCTTTTTAGTAAAACCTCCACAGATTTGAAAAACGTTTGCTATAAGAACACTTTCATTGTCGTTGTGTGCGGTTCTAATGCAATCTGTAACTTTTTTGCTTATTAACTGAATTGTAATCTATCAGATACCAAAAAAACAAACAAAAAAAACAATTCTGTTTTACATATACTGTACATGTATGGACGCACATTGCTTAGAATTCAGTGTCATTTATGTGTTCACACAAAAGTGTCTTACTGTATCTCTCTTACATAAAGTCCTTTGTGAGGATAGAAGATGGGAAGATGGTCCACACACAGAAATGGGACGACAAGGAGACCACATTGGTCAGGGAAGTTGACGGAAACAAGCTCACACTGGTGAGTTTCACAAACCACGTTTAACATCTGTAAGAGCCAATTTGTTGTATTTAAACTGTACTTTTCTGTCTGCTGCAGACGCTGACCATCGGAGATATTGTTTGTAAACGTCACTACGAGAAGGCAGAATAAGAACCAACGTCACGTCAACTAAAGTCCCAAAACCCCTTAAACACAAGACGGAAAACTCTTTATAAGGCTGCTAAATATTCTCAGTGTCCGACCTTCAGTATTAACGTTACTGCTGACATTGACTGTTTTCTTTCTTTCTGCCTTTTACTCTTAAGAAACACTGAATAAATTCCAATGCTTTTTTTTTTTTTTAATAAAACAATTTTTTGTGGTAAAATGTAATGTGCATGGTGCTTAAAACAGCCTTGGAAAGTTTTGGAAAGTAAATGTTTTCTTGTTAAGATCTGAAACATTAGAAATAAACATACCCACACTGACAAAACAGGTGAGACTTTAATTTATTACTACTGATAACTTTACAGCTTACAATGGTCTCTCAGTCTAGTTCTGTAGGCTACACAATCATGGGGAAGACTGCTGACTTGACAGTTGTCCAAAAGATGACCATTGACGCCTTGCACAAGGAAGGCAAGACACAAAAGCTCATTATTAAAGAGGCTGGCTGTTCAGAGCTCTGTGTCCAAGCACATTAACAGAGAGGAAAAGGGAAGGAAAAGATGTAGAAAAAAGTGTACAAACAATAGGGATAACCGCACCCTGGAGAGGATTGTGAAACAACCCATTCCAAAATGTGGGGGAGATTCACAGAGTGGACTGCAGCTGGAGTCAGTGCTTCAAGAACCACCACGCTCAGACGTATGCAAGACATGAAGTTCAGCTGTCATGTTCCTTGTGTCAAACCACTCTTGAACAAGAGACAGTGTCAGAAGCGTCTCGCCTGGGACTGCTGCTGAGTGGTCCAAAGTTATGGTCTCTGATGAAAGTAAATTATTCATGTCATTTAGAAGTCAAGGTCCCAGAGTCTGGAAGAAGAGAGGAGAGGCACAGAATCCATGTTGCTTGAGGTCCAGTGTCAACTTTCCAGTCAGTGATGGTTTGGGGTGGCATATCACCTGCTGGTGTTGGTCACTGTGTTTACTGAGGTCCAAGGCCAATGCAGCCGTCTACCAGGAAGTTTTAGAGCACTTCATGCTTCTTGCTGCTGAGCATCTTTATGGAGATGCAGATTTCATTTTCAAACAGGACTTGGCACCTGCACACAGTGCCAAAGCTACCAGTACCTGGTTTAAGGACCATGGTATTCCTGTTCTTGATTGGCCAGCAAACTCATCTGACCTTAACTCTAGAAAATCTATGGGGTAATGTGAAGAAGATGTGATACTCCAGACTCAACAATTCAGAAGAGCTGAAGGCCACTATCAGAGCAACCTGGTCTCTCATCACACCTGAGCAGTGCCACAGACTGATTGACTCCATGCCACACTACTGCAGTAATCCAGGCAAAAGGAGCAACTATTGATGCTGTACATGCTCATACTTTTCTTGTTCGTACTTTTCAGTTGACCAATATTTCTAAAGATCTTTTTTTATATAGGTCTTAAGTAATGTTCAAATTTTCTGAGATCCTGAATTTAGGGTTTTCATTAGTTGTCAGTTATAATCATCAACATTAAAAGAAATAAACATCTGAAATATATCAATCTGTGTGTAATGAATGAATATACAAATTTCACTTTTTGAATGGAATGACTGAAATAAATAAACTTCTAACTTTATGACCAGCACCTGTCTCTGTGTATTCACAGTACAGTACTGTACACAGTTTTTTTACTGTGCATTTGTCTGTTTGAATTTTTTTTTTTTTCACAGCTGAGAGGAGAAAATATGTAAAGTTTCTTTCAGGGACCTACAGCTCAAGGTTACTGTTACTTTAATGAATGTGGGCAGCCCGACAGTGCTCCATTATGAGCCATGGTTAGTTACACTTCAGAGTACACTGTGTGACTGTTTCCATCACAAGAGGCTGCCGTGAAGTTAATTATAGTTAACCGCTTCTCTTAACGTGCACATGCCACTGGATGTGTCGCTTCTGATCTGATGGGAACGTTTTCTGAAAGTGTACATGAACGGGGGGTGATGTTATGCCTCCTGCTCATGAACTGGGTGACTTCTAAATTTGTACCACTGCCTCCCATGTCATGTGCTGGTGACTTACTGCCAACTAGATGTGAGGTGAAGAGGTGAAAGAGCACAGGAGGAGACATCACCTCCTAAAGTTTCCTCCCTTTCATTTTTCCATATATTCTGTTCAGGGTCACAAGGAGGCTGGAGCTTATCTCAGAAACCCTGGACAGATCCCCAGACCATCACAAGACCAGTGCAGAGACTCTCAAGGAAATAATCATGCAGATTTAATAATTCTACAAGAAAGTGGCACTGATTACTTTTAGAGGCCATCAGTGAGCTAGTAGATATTTTATTTAATACATGACCTCATTTTTATCAGCAAAACTTGGGAGTTAAAAAAACTAGTTGGTTTCCTGACACAAACTACCGTAGACACTAATCGTATTTATTCATTCTCCAACCAGGTTTGATGTGTTTTTGGTCATTGCAACACCGAGTCTGAGGTGTTCAGTTTCTGATTTCAAGGATAAATCTTTTATAATTAACTTTGTGTAAACTGTTTCCTCCTGGCAGAGTGGAGAAAGATACTGCTGCCACCAGGGTTCAACACAGCCTGAGTCAACGTGACCAAACCTTTGTTTTCTCACCGAAACCTTCCTTCTTGATGGTTTTGTTTCCAGTTCACGCGATCTGCTTCAAACTTTAGCCAGACCTGAAACTTTGAGCTTCCTTCTTGGAAACAAACAATAAACATCGGCAGCTTCTCGAAGACGGCTGATGGTTGCTCGTGAATTTTTATACTTGATTCTTAACTCGTTTATTTTTGTCTTCTTCCAAACCTCAACATGGTAGTCACATCTACCAACAGCGTATGCTTTGGTTAAAATGAAAAATAAATAGAAAAAAGACTGAACTGATAATCCTGAAAATATGCACTTGTTTAAAGTGTGTACTGTAAATGTAGATGTTTCTTCCTCCGGTCCAGAAACTCCTTCAAGTTTCCTCGTTAAGTAAGTTAAACAAAACCCATTTTTGATGTTGATTCATAGATTATTTACAGCGACAGTAAATATTTATCAATAATTAGTGTTCTTAAAATGTCCTTCAACATTCAATTCAGTTCAGTTTATTTCTATAGCGCCAATTCACAACAGAAGTCGTCTCAGGGCACTGAACAGAAACATTCACATATAAAAATAATAATTTCAAGTTATTTATCTGAGGAGCAGACTGCTTTGAGTTTAACTCCATCACAGACTCTCATCTTGAGCAAGCATGAAGGCGACTGTGGAAAGAAAAAAACTCCTTCATGAGGAAGAAACCTCCAGCAGAACCAGGCAAAGGACAAGCGTCCATCTGCTTCGACCGGCTGGGTTTGAGAGGAACAGATACACAATGGCAGGACAAGAATCACATATTGAGATAGAAATAATATAAAATAAAAAATATTCAATTTTAACAATTTATTTTAGGAAATGAGGTCAATTTGTTCTCCAGCAGTCTAAGCTTAAGGAAGTACCGTACTGTATAACAAGCCAACACTAACTATAGGATTTATCAGAAAGGAAAGTCTTCAAACTGGACAATACGTCAGCCTCATGGACAGAAACTGGAAGTTGGTTCCACAAGAGAGGAGCCTGAGAACTGAAAGATCTTCAAACCATTCTGCTTTGGAAACTAGGGACCATGAGATAACCTGCAGTCTGAGAGTGAAGTGCTCTGTTAGAATCAGAATCAGAATAAGCTTTATTATCATTGCACCGAGGTACAGCAAGAAGCTTGTTGCCCTTGGTTACTCATGACCCAGGAGAAATTTGATAGTCAGCCCATTTGCAAGGCTGGCGAGGAGTCAGATTCAGATAAGATTGATTGTTGATTTTCTTCAGGCAGACAGATTTTTTTCTTCAGCCTTGAGTCCATCTGGACGATCTGTTTCCAAAATGGCCCAATTGTGGGAATCCATTCCACTGATCCACGCTAAGAGTCTCCCCCAAGGTCGAACCCACCACGCTGACGAGTCCCAGAAGCTGCAGGTGGCCTGCGATTCTCATAAATCGCCTCCACCTTACGGTTTAGCTTGTAAATCAGCTGATTTTGCAAGGTCACGGCACAGATCAAACCTTCACACTGGCTCGGAAACTTTGCCATGGCCTAAATGGCTGCCGATGCCTTCTTCAGCTGTCGATAGAACAGAGCCCCATTGATGCCAAAAGCAGAGTCCCTGCTATCATAAATCCAAATGTGTAAACATCTTCAACATCCTCCTGAGACAGAACTGAAAGACACATCACCTGCCACACTCCCCACGAGTCCATGACGTATCCCGCAGTGTGCGTCTCAGCTGGACATGCTGGTTCCCCCAGACCTTGTCGTTTTGTTGAAAAAAATCTTGTCGATAGAGTTGAACGCCCAGGATACCAGATCCATAATCTTAATTTACGTTCGGGAGATGCATACACCAGGTGCTTCAGACACACTGAGACAGAGAGCAGAGCAGGAAGAAGGAAGACGGGGGGGGGGCTGCCACCTCGAGCAGAGCAAGGGAGGAAAAAAAAGACAGACACCACGACATGTGGGAATGGCTGAGGATCAAACCTGGGACTTTCAGGTCCTGAATCGGCTGCTCTACTCTACCCCAGGTGTGATGGTTAAATGCAGAGAACCAATTTTGCCATTGTATAGAAACATACAATGATGACAACATATAGCGGTTTACTTTACTTATTTGTGTAAAAATAAAGAAAATTCTAAAGACTTCACAAATTTTCCAGCAACACTGTCGGTTTTGTTCATGGATGGGGAGAACTTGGTAGCAAGGTGAAGGTTCCATGGGGTGAGGAGCAATGTTCCCTCTAATTTTTCATGTGTCTGGGCAAACACACAAGCTCCCTGAGTGCACTGAGTACCACTGTGAGCAACATCAGATGTGCACGCTGTGGCCACAAACCAGCATCACACCTGTTCAAAACCTGGGATCATAGAAGTTAAACGGCTTATTAAAATAATCAAATTACAGCAGCAATTTCCATTAGTTTACTTTTAATCTAAGTGATTTGGTCCACTTCAAATGAAAAAGACAATAATCTTGTTCATGAGATGTGTAGTATGTTTATATCCTGATGCATGCTCAATAATCCAGGTAGACAAATCTAAAAAAGGACCATAATTAACTTTTTTAGAGTACAGGCAGTCCCCGACATACGACTCCATCGACCTACGGCGCTCCGTACTTACGACTCCGCCCCCTAGTGACGTCATCACGCCGTTCGTTGCCTTTTTTATGCAGCATTTTATAATTTTTTTCTTATTTTTATGGTATTTTGTTAACTAACTGCTTGGAAACACATTTAGAATCATTAATACGGCCGTTCAAAGTTGTTTTACATTGAAA
>JARVGV010000630.1:14974759-14999121 GCA_031762435.1 Hypsolebias longignatus | reverse complement strand
TGATGACGTCACTGGGGGGCGACGGCCGTAAACGCGAAACGCCGTAAACCGGTGACGCCGTAAACCGGGGGTTACCTATATATATATATATATATATATATATATATACAGTATATAGCTGGTTGATGATTTGCCAAAAAACTGCCATATTTTTAATTTTTTATTCGTTTACCCTTTATTTACACAGGTAGACTCATTGAGCCACGAGGACTCATTTTCAAGAGAAATCTGTTTGGGAGCAGATGGTGGGGGTTATGGGCCTTGCTCAAGGGCCCAGAGTGAGGCAAATGAGGGTGGAGGCAGGTGAGGTTGTTTCACCTTTTCCACCGACATTTTGATGTTGTCAGTCCGGGGCGTTGAACCTGCAACTTTCCGATCACAGGCCCACCGTCTCTAACCTCTGCGCCACCACTCTCCAGATATTAGATACTGGACAGATATCAGATATGGCTGAATTTTAAACAGTCCTAGTATACCAGAAGAAAAAAAATCTATAAATGTACAATAACAGTAAAAATCAAAACCACTCTTATAAAGTTTACAAGTTTTCTATGCAACTAAAATGAACTCACATCTGTGCAGTGTGTGTATGATGCTATGAACTTTAATAAAATTTAAATAAATGAACAATCAAATGGGTTTTATTAGGAAAAAAAAAGTTAAATATTAAAGAAATAACATCAAACATTTGTCCTCTGATAGCTCAGCAAATTCAAGTGCACTGTTGAATTTAAAAAGCTAATGCCTTCAATCAAAATTAACAGGAGAATAGGACACTAGTAGGTTTTATTACAACAACATAAAAATAAGTTTCCAGCACCACAAGGAAAAAGCTTGAATCAGAGAAAACAACTTATCTCACATGCAAACAGAAGCATCAGTCCTGAACAATAGAAACCAGCAGACACAAACTGAGTGGTAATCACCTAATGGAGAGCAGGTGTGCTGATTCTTCTTCTTCTTGTTGAGGTTTTGTTAGCAGTTGGCAAAAACCGTTGAGGTTGCATTAGGTTGCCACCTACCAGTATGGAGTGTGGCTCAAAATGTCCATTTTAATCTATAGCTACTGTACTGTTATATTCTGTTAATCACCTTTGTTTTCCAGAAAAATCTAATTAAAATCTGCATATTCTTACTATCTGAAGTCCCCTGTAGTATATTTATTAAATCAAATATTTCTTTATGTTTCCTAAATTCTTCCAACATCAATCTCCTTTCTATCACATATCTTCTGCAAACTAAAACAATAGGTTCTATTGTCTCATCTTCTACACAAGGTGTGCTGATTAGGAAATATGGTCTAACTTGTACAAGGCGCTCTACTGAAACCCTCAAATTGTATATTTTTAGAATAAAGAGAAAAAAATTGCAACCATGTGTGATAAAAATCTTGAAACTTGACACTTTTTATTTAAATTGAACATCAGCAAACAAAACAAAAAGCCCAATATTTTAAATAACTTATGATTTTCATTAAATTAAACAAACTAAACATGCACAAAAGGAAGTTTAGCTTTTTTTGTGTGTTAAAGGGTTTGTCAAACATAATGAAATAAATTGCTCACACAAAATGTTCTGACAACTTTCCAAGAATTTCAGCTCAGATCAGCAGTTTTGCAGTGACTCATCTTTCAATCACGACCTTCACTGTCACCAACGTGTGGTACACAGATGTGTGTGTGTGTGTGTGTGTGTGTGTGTGTGTGTGTGTGTGTGTGTGTGTGTGTGTGTGTGTGTGTGTGTGTGTGTTATTGCTGTCAGCTTCTCACAAAAAAATTGAAAAATGTTCCATAAAAACAAAATTTTAAAATGTAACCTAGAGAATAAAATAAAACAATCTTTTAAACAAAATATACATTTGTCACCCCTTATGCTTCCATGAATTTTACCACAAAATATTTTGACACTGATAATAAAATGGTCATGATATGTTTAATAAAACGTAAACATATTTGTTCTTACTGTGCATTTCTTTGCTTACCGTTTCTAATTTCTTTTAATTTTACTGATTTCATCTTGTTTTGATTCATTTCACTGGGGTTGCGTTCAGGACCTTTATTTCATAAACAAATACAAGCTCTCTTAATCTTTTACTGACCTTCCTTCCTGTACCCGGGCAGCCGGACAAAGGCTCCATAGGTTTGTACAGAAACCACCTCTCCCTTGGCAATGCTGAACAGCGGTGGCAGACCGTCCAGTCCAGCTGGTTCTCGACTTGACCCTTCACGACCGGACATCTTCTCAACAAGTGTTTGTCAGAATACCTGGTAGATGGACGATTAAACATGTTTTATTTTTGCAGTATCATCAAAACATAATATAAAAACTGGGAAAAAGTGACAGAAAGCCTAAAAATACAATAACATAAATTTTATTTTCAGGCTAAATTTGACTGAAAAACAAGGTGGAAGCTATTGTCTAACCTTATTTAAGGTATTTGCACATATAAAAGGCTACAACAGCCTCCAGGTTATATCACATTATAAGAAGGTAAATAATATCAGTCATTGTGCAGCAGGAATAATACATGGCGTTCCATCAGTTTTAACATTTATGAATGGTTAGTCATTATCCAGATAAAAAAAAGAAGTGTTCTGCATCATTGTGTTTTATTGTGTGATTGCAGTTTTACACTTTAAGGCTGTTTTAACATTTACTACTAAGTTTTCTCTGTTTGTTGAAAACCAGCAGGATTTGTAAAGTCCTGATAAGAATATAATTACTTACACTTTTATTATTGCTATAGCACATATTTTAATTATATCCTGGAAGAAACACAATCTGACATGAAATAAAATGCAGATTCTACATATATCTACAATATAGGAGGAGTTTATGCGGATATAATTAGTATTTTATTAGAAAGTAACTGTATACTAGCATTGACTAGTCTGGTTTCACAGAAAAAAAAAGCATACATTCATCACTTTTCTGTAAGATTCGTAGTGTATGTGCGAGTACAATACAAAACAATAACAGAACCATTGAATCACGCTAACATCGGCTGAAAAATAAGGACGAACTGTTGCTATAGGTTTTAACAATACCTTGTGTCGTTTTGTTATTAAAAAAAATACCAAAAAAGCGTGCTAACTTGAACCAAACGGAAATACTTCTTAGCTCTAAATCTGCAAAACATTTTATTACCTTCTTTCGTAGCATCTGAGCTTCGGTTGTTTTACATCCGGTGCAAGAAGCGCTGACCAAAAAAATTAACCAATCAAAGCAGCCTATTTACGTTTCAACCAATCAGAAGCCTAAAAAAAGCGGAAATGCTTCCGCCTGTCTTCTTCGTTGGTGGTGCTTCCTTAGACGTTTCTTGTTGTGGCTGTTCATTCATTTTTGGAGCTGTAGCTTTGTTTTTACTCGTTTTGGCCGCTTTTTGCTGACTTCTCACGCGATGATTGAACCGATGAAAAGGCCCGGAGACATGGCGGTGGTTCCTTCCGCCATGAAGCGGCCCCGGATGGAGCTGGTGTCGGCGGCCCAGTCTCAGCAACTCGTGGCTTCGGTTAGCTTTCTCTGTGCAACATTTGAAATGTTTTTATTTATTTATTGTAAACATGACTTTTCCTTGATACTTTAAATGACAGGAATAATGGATATGTGATGCATATGTGAAAACTAATCCTGCTTTTCAGACAGCCTAAATACCTTATGATTGATTTTTTTAGCTTGTTTTGATTAAGAGAAATAATTGAGAGACAAAATCATACAAATCTAAAACTTGGATTTTAGAATGACCGCATATTTGATAATGACAGGTTAGGCAAAAAATAATACTCAAAGTAGGATTAAAACAAGGATATTTATGTGCATGTTAACAACCTTTTCCAAGTTTACTACACACTTAAATCTATTGAGATATTTAAAAATATTTTATTTTCCATAGGTTAAGTCCCACAAACACTGAAGATGTTCTGGTTATAGTACATAATGTATGCATATTTTAATAAATCTCACAGGTCAGAATTGCATCTTTTTATTCTTTTCATAAAAGTTGGTTAGAAGCAATGCTGATCAGTGAGAGAGACCAACATGAAACTAGAGAAAGCAACATTTCCTGAGAAAACTCGGTGTGAATGCTTATTGTTAAAGTTTTATTTTGGCTGAAAGCTGCTGAAGAAACTCAAACCAAGCTGAAAAGTCTTCATCATTAAACTGTTAACGCAAGTTGAATTTGGACAACTGACATTTGTTGAAAGCAGAAAAATACAAGTGGACAGTAGAAAAATGGCTGCAATGTGAAGAAAAGGCTAAATAGAGCTGAAATGTAGCAAAATAAGCAGTGAGGCTGAATAGATCACAAAAATGCTCAAACTGGCACAAAAACTGACCAAAAGAGTCAACTTTACAAACTATAGTGAAAGAAAAAAGCTGAAATCAGCACAAAAGTAATTGAAAAAGTTATTTAATGAAGCTAAAATTAGTAGAAAGAGGCTGAAAGGAGCTTAAAAAGTTGAAAATGTTAAAAAGAAGCACAAAAGGTGGGAATTAGTAACAAAGAGTAGCAGAAAACTATCTAAAAAGTATGATGACATGATTCAACCTTTTTTGTTGTTTTATACCTGGATGACTGAGAAAACAAACTTTGTGTATCTAAAAAGTAGTTGAACAAAAGCTGAATTTAGCAGAAAAGTTGTAAAAAGTTAAAACAGAATAAAAGCTGAAATGAGCAGTAAAATGTTTTAAACAGCACAGAGGGTTTGAAGTATAGTTTAAGTTGGGTTTACTTGTCATATGCAACACAAGGTTAACAGTGCAATTAAATACTTAGGATGAGAAGAACCGATTTGACTAGCTAAAAAAAAATCAAAGAACAAACTAGAAATACTAATGCATGTAATAATACCAAAAAGTGAAAAAGTAATTGTGATATTTACAAGGTCCTAAAGAGAAATGGTAAACAACACCGTGGTAGAATATAATGGTGCAGCAGGATGAATTTGAATGAACAAGTATTTCAAGGTAGTAATATTAACTCAAATGTAAGCTAAGGATGACGTTAGGGAGTTAAGGATGAGAAGAGAGCTCCAAGAAAAACATGTCAGGAAAGGCTAAATATGTTAAAATGCAAAAATTGTACAAATACTGCAAATCATAGCAGGAATGTGTTGAATGAGCTGAACATTTTGATATATGAATTGTTGAAATAGGACAATTAACAGAAGCAAAATGTTACATCAGCGTTTTAAACGGTGCTAACTAACAAGATAAAAAAAACCACTAAAGAAAATATGATGACTGTTATGCCTTTTTAAATTATGTGCAGCCTTCGCCTTTTTGATGTCAAAATAAAAGCGAGGCGTTCTTACTCTTCTGGTTCCACAGGGCCCTCCACGGACCTCCAGCTTGCAAGCTCCCATCATGTTGATGTCTGGCCACGAGGGTGAGGTCTACTGCTGCAAGTTTCACCCCAACGGAGCCACGCTGGCCTCTTCGGGATTTGACAGGCTCATATGTAAGCTGTCGTCATGGTTTCTCTCCTGCAACCGTTTGACAAACACGTGGTGTCGCTGTGTGAGACTTCACCGTGTTTCCTTGCTGCAGTGTTGTGGAACGTGTACGGAGACTGTGAGAACTTCGCCACTCTGAAGGGTCACAGCGGAGCCGTGATGGAGCTGCATTACAACACAGACGGCAGGTCTGCACGGGTGAAATAACACCCGATCAGTACTCCTCTGATGGGGAAGAATACTTCAGCCATCAAACATTAATGGTGAATTTAGGAGTGTGATGAGATGTTTTGTCTTTGGTCCAGCTTGTTGTTCTCAGCCAGCACAGATAAAACCGTCGGTGTGTGGGACAGTGAAACAGGTGAGAGGGTCAAACGCCTGAAGGGCCACACCTCCTTTGTCAACACCTGCTACCCAGCTCGCCGAGGGCCCCAATTGGTCTGCACAGGCAGTGACGATGGGACGATCAAGGTGAAATTTTTTAAAAACATCCTCGTCAGGTTGTTTTAATCTGAATATTTCAGCTCATTGTCGAGGTTTATCCCACAGTGGTCATGTAGTCGTAGTTGTAGACACAAGTTTAGTTGTGTCGTTTTATGAAGCATTCACACTATCGTGATCCATTTTTCTTCTGTATGTTTGGCTGCATCTTATTCCACAATTTTTGTGCTATTTCAACAAGTCATAGATCAAAACGTTCAGCTCGTTCAGGAGAAGGGTGCTATGACTTTTGGTATTGGTGCAGCTTTAGCTTTTTGAAATATTTAGCCTTTTCTGCTATTTTTTTTCTCTGAAAATGAACTGAGCTCATTTTACATCCTTCAGATCTTTAGATATTTTTCTGATGAGATCTGATCATGTTCTGGTTCAGCTTCTTTCAGCTTCATTCTGCAAATTCAAACTTTTTTCAGCTACTTTTCAGCTGTTTTTTCAGTTGTTTTGTGCTCCTTTCAGATTATTTCTGCTAATTACATTTTTGCACTTCTAAGTTCTTTATACCAGTTTCAGCTCATTATGCTCAGTTTCAGCTTATTCTCCGATTTTCAGCTCTTTCTACTATTTCAGATACTATTTAGCTGTTTTTTGCAAATTTTATATTTTTCAGGTAATGCCACATTTTTTGCACTCATTTAAACGTTTTTTTTTTTTTTGTTTTTTTTTTGTTTTTTTTTTTTGTTTGATGAAAATATGTGCTCTCCACTTCCTTTTGGTGACTTAAGCTTCTTTCTGCCTTTTTTAGCTACTTTTCAGCTGGGTTTCTTCTTCAAATTTCTGCCTTTTTCAGCTAATTTCCTCTAATTGGGCATACGTGTTTTCTTGCTGCTTTCTTATGCTAATTGAAGCTTGTTCTACCTGTTCAGTTGCATTTTTAACTAATTTCAGCTGTTTTCATATAAATTCAAGTTTTTCATGTTAATTTTTGCTACTTTCAGCCTAATGAACTTATTTCTGCTAATTTCAGCTTGTTGTTTTCCTTTCAGCATTTTTCTGCTAGTTTCAGCTACCGTACTATTTGGCTCTTTTAATGCTGATATTATCTTTTTCAACTAATTCCACATTTTGTAGCGCATTTGAGCTCTTTCCCTTCCTTCTGGTAGGTTAAGCTTCATTTTTACTTTTCAGCAACTTTTTGCTAATTTCAGCCTTTTTTTACTTTTTCTAGCTAATTTCCTTTTTTTTTTTTTTTGCTAATTTCTGCTTATTTAACCCTAATTTAGCAAATATGTGTTCTTTCTGCTTTCTTCTAATGTTAATTTAGGCTTGTCCTTCAATTTCAGCTACATTTCAAATAGTTTTACTGTATATATAGATATATATACGGTGTGTATATACTGTGTATGTATATATATATATATATATATATATATATATATATACATACTGTATATAATTTCAGCAAGTTATTCTGCAACAAGCATTCATGAAGTAAATGCAATTTCTCTAGTTTTAAATTATATTTGTTTGTACCTCAGCTGTGGGACATTCGCAAGAAAGCAGCCGTCCACACTTTCCAGAACACCTACCAGGTTCTGGCCGTGACGTTTAACGACACCAGCGATCAGATTCTCTCTGGAGGTATCGACAATGACATCAAGGTACTGAAGTCGTGTGTGAACACGAAGCCAAGAGTTTCTAAGACAAATAGAAAATAATTTATAAAAATCCTGTAATAGTTTTTAATGTACTGCCCACAGGTAACATAAGTGTACACTAGAAAGTGTCTCCATGCCCACCGTCTCTGCTGTAACCTCTCTGGGTGTTTTTGCTATAGCCAGTCTGAAACTTCTCGCCGTCTTCAGGTGTGGGATCTGCGGCAGAACAAGCTGATCTACAACATGCATGGCCACGGTGACTCTGTAACTGGACTCAGCCTGAGCTCCGAGGGGTCCTACCTTCTGTCCAACTCCATGGACAACACAGGTAGTTTTGGCTGTTTCATGTCTCGTAACGTTGAAAGATAGGCGGTGGAGTCATTTTCTTTCTCCGTCCTCGCAGTACGAATTTGGGACGTGCGACCATTTGCACCCAAGGAGAGATGCGTGAAGATTTTCCAAGGCAATGTTCACAACTTTGAGAAGGTAAAAATATTTACTAGCTTTAAAACGAGTGCTTCTCCTCCACTTGCTGGTGGAGGTTCTCCATCATCCAGGTCATGATCAGGCCATAAAAAGGGTTAAAATCAAAAAACAACTGGGCTTTTATTCTGAAGCTAAAGACGTTTCACTTCTTTTTATTTTTTATTTTTTTAACTCTTGAATTGATAAAATCTCCCATATGGGAAGCAAAACGTCTTCAGCTTCAGAATAAAAGTCCAGTTGTTTTCGTTTATTAGCCTTTTTTTTTAGGATTTTCATCTACTTCCAGACAGATGGGCTTGTTATATCTGAGATCATATGAACAGAAATTAAAAGTATTTTAACTTGTAGCTGTGACAACTTTTGATCTTATTGAGAGCTCTTTTTTGCCGATGACGTCCGTAACATCTTTTCCCGTTTTTCAGAACTTGCTCAGGTGCTCCTGGTCCACTGATGGCAGTAAAGTAGCTGCAGGCTCAGCTGACAGGTGAGAAACAAGCAGACAAACACACGAAATAAACATTTGTTCTCACTCTTTACATCTTTGAGTTCTTTGTCCTGACTGGACGACTAAATTATAACTTCTTATTAGGCCTGTCACGATAACACATTTTGCTGGGCGATTAATTGTCTCGGAAATTATTGTGATAAACGATAATATTGTTTGAAATTTGACAAATTAATTAGTAATAATTGTCAAATTTAAGAATTTTTTTTTAAATTTGTTTTGTGTGTATTACCATTTTTTGACCACTGGATGGCAGTATATAAGACAGTTTGAACCAAAGGATGGATAGTGAGGGAGTAAGCAGCATGTCTCTTTAAGAATATGGGAGGGAGGCCCCTTGATGTGACATGGGCTGTCTCTCTTTGGTTCTCAAAATGGCGGACGCTCGGTGTGGTTTGAGCTCCTTAGCATAGCATTTGTCACACAAAGCTTTTAATAAAAATAAAAAAAAATCTATAAACTAGTTCTCAGCTTCTTTTTGCAGAGAAAAACTTCTTAGACAGAGGCACTGGTTTCAACTATGAATTTCGGAGGTTCGAAAAGACGGAGGTTTTTTTCCTCGAGTTTGACCTGTTAGCTTAGCTCGTAGCTTAGCTTCTCAACTTAGCTGTTTTTAATGATCAAAAAATGTGATTTTGGATGATTAAAACAGATTTTAAAGAGAAAGGGAGGGGTCAATGGAGAAAGAGAGACATGAAGAAATGATAAAGCCATTAAATGAAAATGAGGTAGATAAGTTTCATTAATCATGTGATTAGTTGATTTATTATTGTGACAGGCCTACTTCTTCTAACATTAATATAGTTTGCTAATTGTTAATCTTTTTACAGTTTCTACCCTTTGACATAACCTGTTCGTTGCCTCATAGATTTAAACGTGGAGAATCAGATGCTTTAAAAGTGAATTTCAAAGTAAAAGTTTGTTTCCTGTTTACTAGCTTAAATTCATTAGATTCAAAATTTGTATTTGGAGTTAAAATACTGTGTATGTATGCAGAGGCATTTTTTTCCATGAGGTACTTTTTCTGATTTAGTCAAAAGAAAAAAAAATGTTTTTATATATGGTATGTAACATTTAATTAGTTATACACTGGACTCGCTTGATCTATCCCCACTTTGAAACATGTGACACGTGGCATCTGGAGAATGTCTGTGATTTTTGTTAGCATGTGATGGTAATTAATTTAGCTTGTTATCACAAAGTGAGCTGAACTTCTACAGAAGCTGCTTTGGTTCACATCTTTGAATGATTTAGCTCTGTATGAAGAATATCTCTTCAGTGGTTGGTTTATTTTAAGCTTTATAATGAGAAGATCTGTAAGTCTGTAAGGATTCAAGTTGATGTCAGGAAAATTTTAAACAACCGCCAAAGACGAAGCTAAAACAAGCATGTTTTGTTGGATAAATGAGGTAATGTCACACACAAAAGACAGCTATGAAAGTCTTCTTTCATAGCTCACGTGGTAAACTTACACTAAGACTTTTTAGACTTTTTTGCAGATATTGGACCTAAATCTTTTCTCTGGAGGCTGAAAAGGACAGTTGGTCTGCAGGTCTCGGAGCACAAATGTTTTTATTGATAAATGAAAAATTCACAGTATGTCGGAGTTTTAAACGACGTGAAGCTGTGGAATTTTTTCAGTTCTTGGAAGAAATTAAACTAGTGCACCTAAAACTGAGAGTTGCCATCTTTTGAGGTGGGTTTCTGTTGAAAGATTATGAACAGTTAATATCTTATCTGTGGTAGATAGATCTTTGAGCAAAGTCTGTTTGGAAAAATAGTTTAATTTTGACCAGACTGACGAGCTATTGGCTAGATAGAGGCGAGGCCAAGACAAAAGTGGATTACTGCAGTTCTTAAACAACTCCCATCTTTAAAAATAATTGTAGTTCATTCAAATACTTTTATAAATCTTGACATTTTTGTTTTTCTAATTGTTTAAAACCTCTCCACAGAATGTTAATATCAAAGGTTAAGCATCCTAATATATCATACCACAACATTTTATTTATAGAGCACTTAAAACAGCGACAAGGCCAACCAAAGTGCTGTACAAACAGACAACACATAGGCAACATACAAAATAAAGTTAAAAAAAAACCCCAGAATATAGACATAAAAGCGTTGCAGATAATAAATATAATGACCAAACACAGTAACTGAGTATAGCTACAACAGTCAAGTTGCTTGGAGACAATTGACTAAATGGTGGTAAATGTAACTAAATAGCATTTCCTGTGAAAATGCAGTGTGAATGCTTATTGCAGAGGAACTTGCTGGAAAAACAGCTGAAATTAGCTAAAAAAAATGCTGAAATGAAAGAACTAGCCTAAATTAGTAGAAGCAGAAATAACACATTTTTGCTGAATTAGTTTTAAATAAGCAAAAACGATCACAAAAATGAGCAACAAAAAAAAAAAGTGAATTAGCTGCAAACGGTCAAAATTTGCATAAAAACACCTAAATAGGAGCTGAAAAAGCTAAAACTTGCTGAAAGGAAAGGTGCATAACAAGCTGAAATTAATAGAAAGAAGTTAATTAGGCTGAAAGCAGCAGAAATTATCAAGAAAAACTTGAATTTATCTGAAAACAGCTGAAATTAGCTAAAAAATTATAAAGGTAGCTGAAAAGGTTGAACAAGCGTAAATTAACATAAGGAGAAAGAACACGTTTGCCCAGTTTGGTAGAAATGAGCACAAAAAAGTAGACATTTTCTGAAAAAAGCTGAAATAGGAAAAAAAAAAAAAACAGCTGAAAAGTACTGGCAGCTAATAAGGCAGAAAGAAAGCAGAAAATGCAAGAAGGAATTAGAGAGAGCACATTTTTGCTAAATTAGGCTGAAAAAAGTTTAAATAAGTACAAAAAATGTGGCATTAACTGAAAAAATTAAATTAGCATAAAACAGCTAGTAGAAAAAGCTGAAACTTGCAGAAATAAGCTGAAAGGAGCATAACAAGCTGAAATTAGCAGAAAGAAGTTAGAAGAAACACAACAATGTTGTAGTTAGCTGAAAGAATCTGAAAGGAGCACAAAACAGCTGAAATTAGCTGAAAGTAGTTTTTTTTTTTTTTTACATTTTCAGAAGGAAGCTGAAAGAAGCTGAACCAGAACAAAATGTGAAAAGAGCAATGAAAGTTTGTCAACAGATCTAAAGATTCGAAGGATGAAAAATGAGCTCAGTTCATTTTCTACAGGAAAAAAAAAAAAAAAAAAAAACAATTTCAGAAAAGGGTAAAAATTTAAAAAAGCTAAAGTTGCACCAATACCTAAAGTCATAGCAGGATTGTCCTGAACAAGCTGAACGTTTTGATTTATGATTTGTTGAAATAGCAGAAAAATCGTGGAACAAGAAAGATGCTGAAAAACATAGAGAAGAAAAATGGATCACAACAGTGTGAATGCTTATGAGTCATTTAACATAATGTTTGTGTTCTGAGCAGTTTTACCTGACGTGAATGAAATAAATCCATCAGTCACGTTTCTTTGTGTGCTTTGTGTCGCTAACCGTTCTGTTGGTGTCTGACAGGTTCGTGTACATCTGGGACACCACGTCACGCAGAATCCTGTACAAGCTGCCGGGTCACGCTGGATCTGTTAACGAAGTGGCCTTCCACCCAGAGGAGCCTGTAGGTGAGCGTCAGATTAGTTTTCAGTCGCGCGCTCACAAAGATCTACGAAGCTCCAAGAAATAATCTGGATGACTGCAGAGGCGTCACGTGCCAGAAGTCTGTTTGTGTCAGTTGGTTCCGTGTTAAAAATGGTTAATTATTTTTGTTTTGTCTCTTCACAGTGCTTTCTGGCTCCAGTGATAAACGTCTGTATATGGGAGAAATTCAATAAGGTGTGTGTGTACGTTTGACTGTAAGTGTGTGTGTTCTGCTTTGAGAGTGTTTGATGGCTCGTCTCACAACCTCAGGATGAAGTTTGTTTAAATTGGTTACAACAACCATTTTTTTACTCTGATTTCTTTCTTTTTAATAAACTTCAGTATTCTGTGGAAACAGCCCGTCGTGTTGTTTTGTCTCTGTGATGACTGACGTTACATTTCATCGGTTTTAAACTGGAAAGGGTTTCTCTGACTACATTTCTTATCTGAACAGCTGTTAAAATAGATTTATAAATGGGACATATTTTATTATTTGTCCTAAATGGCAAAAGTTTAAGTTTAGAGCAGTAATAAATCCTATTTTCAGAAGCCGTTATTGGGTTGTTTGTTTCCAGGGGATTTTATTTAAACACTGTAAACAGTTTTTATTTGTTTCCTTGCACATTTTGTTCCTGAAAATGATCGTGCATCTTGGTCTTAATGGGTGCAGTTTTCTAATAAACCTTTTTGCAATTCTTAGGAGAATATGTGGTTAACACGTCTCACAATGCCCAGTTGTTTAACTTTACGTTGTTTAAAAGTTTTATTTTCTCTTGTGCATAGAATCAGTTCATTACTCAACACTGAAAAGATCCTTTAAACAATACAGTATACTAGAGTGGACACAAAGTTTGAAAACAAATTTAAGTTATCTTTTGCTTTTAAGAAGTCATCCTTTCATTTATTTATTCATTTTAAGTGGTCCTGATCAATAATCCTTCAGATAATTCTGAAGGTCTTTAAGGATCTTTCTTTGAACCTGGTTGTGTTTTAGTCAATTTTAGGGGGAGTGGTGGAACAGTGGTTAGAGACAGTGGGCCTGTGATCAGAAGATAGCCAGTTCAAGCCCTGGCAATGTGGGTGGGAAAAAAAAAGAGAAAATAAAGTAAACCTCTAAAAAAGAAACTCCATCTTTTAGCTTGCTTTCTGCTGCAGTGATTTCTAACCCTTTACACTGAACAGACTAAATAAAGAAGTAAACAGATTGTTGTTTTCAGGTAGTTTCTCTGGAAATTCCTAGAAATCTGGAGCAAATTGTGTTTTTGTGACAGGCTGCTGGTGACTGATGTGATTTTAAAATGGTTGTCAAGTTTAAAATAAATAACACTGGCTCATCCTATGAGCCTTTTTAAAATCTTAATGATGAACATTTAAGAGTTTAAGTGGATTTTAACAAACTTAAAAAAAAAATAAAATAAACTATTTAAAACAAAACGACTTGAAACCCTGGGAAAAAAAGAACCAAAAAGTATTGCTTGGAAAAAAGTAAAATAAATATAAAGACTCGACTTGAGCCTTGTTCACAGTTCTGTATATAAATTAATTTAATTTAAAGCGTTTGCCGGGTGTTTGTTTTGACGCGACCTGGGCTCGAACCCGCAACCTCAGCGTTACCAGACCGCGGACTCCATCTTTTATTGTTATCCGGCGGTTATTAGCTAAATGAGTGTTCGCTGACTTAACGTCACTTTGAGCTGGGGGTCTTAACAGAAACTAAACGAGGCCCCTCCCCCTGAATGGCCGCAGGCTTCTCTGACTCCCCACCGTAAAAAAAACTATCATTTTCGCCGCTCTGTCCGTGCTGGCTCCCCCCATTCCTTTTGAGCTCCAGACGCCTCTGATGTTCGGTCGCGCGCAGTCTCACACGCAGATCTGCAGAATCCACGCAGCTCCTCCTCGAGGGGGGGTCGCGGTTACTGTGAGCTCCCACCCCCCTCTCGGCTCCGACTGTTGACAAAAGACGCTGGGAGACGGAGCGGAGGAGGCCACGCAGAGCGGGAGACACCGGTACTGGTGAGCGGCTCTTGTCGGTTAACGGGGTTTGTTCGTCTCCGCTGAGCGGCGCGAGACGATTCGGACGACGGTTGAGGGGCTCGCGCGGATCCTAGAAATCTGCCGCGAGCTGCTTTGTGTCCGCGGCGGGCTTGTAGCCAGGCGTTAGCCGCGGTACCGCTTGCGCTGCGGGGTTCGGTATCATGTGATGCTCGTGTGTGTCTGTAGCCCCGGGGCACGCTGTGACAGCTTTCCGTGTCTTTGTGCCTTTGTGTCCCCTGTTCTTCGGAAGGTGTGGCCGAGGTGGTTCGGAGTTCGCAGCAGGCCGGTGCGAAGCGGACCCAGTCCTCCTCTTCCTCGCCGCCACTGGAATTTAGTAAAACAACAACAAAAAAAAAAAGCAGGAGGCCAGCATGGGTCAGCCGCTGTGAGGGAGAGCGCCGGAGCAGCGCTGCTGGAGGAGGCGGCCCTGAGCTGCGTTCACCCGGGAATGGTGTGAGCTGACACGGGCGGCAGTCTGGATCTGACCGGGGACTCGTCGTTTCCCCGGAGCCTCCGCGGCTCCAAGCCGCGACCCGAGCCCTCCAAAATGGGGACGTGCGACGGGAGGTGCACGCTGTTGGTGATCTGTTCAATGCAGTTGGTAAGTGGAGAAGATATAATTAGATCAGCATGCTTCAGACGTGCACATTGTAATCAGACATTTTTCCAGCCCGTCTTTGAGCTGCAGCTGTTGGGGGGTGGGGGGTGGTGGTGGTACACATAAGTCAGAAGCTAGAGGTTATTAAACAAGCTTCCCACCATCTAAAGTTCAGCCTGAGCTTCTTGTCCCCAAACAGCTCCAGCCAGTTCTTTGAAACAATAAATAATAAAAATAAATCAACGTGTTTTGATGCAGGTCTGCAGAGCACGAGCTGCAGCTGTTGGGCCCATTGTTTCCAGGGATGATGATGAGTTCTTGTGCAGCGGAGGGATTCGGCCTCTAGATTCTCATTAGTTTTGGGGGAGCTTTTTTTTTTTTTTTTTTTTAGAGGGGGGTGCTCCTCTTTTTACACTCACTGGACTGGCTGGTGGCTCCAGGCAGTTGCCATGGAAACAGCTGCAGCAACCCTATGTCTGTGTTTCCTGTCACTATGCGTGTGCAACACCTTGAATAAGTGTGAGTCCCCTCCTTTACGCTTCTTTTTTCGTTTCTTCTTTTTTCTTTTTTTTTGTTTGTGTGTGCGTGTCTTCTCCAGGTGGCAGCTGTCCAGAGGCAAGTGTTTGATTTCCTGGGCTACCAGTGGGCTCCCATTCTGGCCAACTTCCTGCACATCATGGCCGTCATCCTGGGCATGTTTGGCACGGTGCAGTTTCGATTCAGATACCTCATTTTTGTGAGTGTTGCCTGTCCACACACACACACATACCCCCCTGCCTGTAGTCACAGCTCTGGTTAGTAATAGTAACGTGTCCAAAAACAAACAGACGATAATGTACTGTGCGGCTGTCTGTTAGCAAAATATCTACCGGTAACGAGCCAATGGGCAAGTTTTGACGGAACTCCCATAAAGTAATCATTGGATGTCGATCTACAGCTGATCCAATTCAAGATGGCTACCTCCGCTAATCAATTTAAGCTAGCTCAATATTGGCTCTAACTCTGTGAGTTTAACAGATATTTGGCGTGGTAGTAGCTGAGAGTCATTCAGAATTTATAGTCTGATGACGCTTTATTTTCAAACTTTGTCACTTTGTATCATCAGATGGTCTTAGCCTGAAACTTGTATAAAATGCAGCGGGTGCTGTACATTCCTTTAAGAAACACTGGCTTTTAAAAAATGTTTTTGTTTCTGACAGTATGCATCGTGGCTGGTCCTTTGGGTGGGATGGAACTCCTTCATCATTTGTTTCTACCTGGAAGTTGGAAACTTGTCTCAGGTAAGTCCTTGTGTTTATTTAAAGATGGTGCTGACAGACGACGCAGTCCTGATAATCATCCTCACGATGTGTGTTCAGAAAAGAGACTTTCTCATGACTTTTAACACGTCCCTCCATCGCTCCTGGTGGATGGAGCATGGTCCTGGTTGCCTGGTAACGCCGGTGCTAGACTCCCAGATAGCCCCCGACGACCACCATGTCATCACCGTGTCCGGGTGCCTCCTTGACTACCAGTACATCGAGGTGCTGAGTTCGGCCATTCAGATCCTTTTGGCCGTACGTACTAAACCCACAGAACTTTCTGTAACGTGTGCGGTAATGATCAGTCACGCAGCTGTTGCTCTACTTTTGACCGTCTTTTCTCCGACAGCTCTTCAGCTTTGTGTACGCCTGCTACGTAAGCAAAGTCTTCCAGGACGACGAGGACAGCTGTGAGTGCTTTTGTCTTCTAAAAGCTCGCTGATGGTCTTCCGGCTCTTTGTCAGTTCGTTTTGCTTGTCTGGCAGTTTGACGAAGCGTTTAGCGCTAAAGAAACGCGGCTTTGTGTTTGAGGGGTTGTTATCTTGTTTTTCTTCTTCGTGAGTCATGCTCGAAGATATATCAGGGCAGAGGATCCCCTCTGGGTGATGCGAGCTCTCCGTCTTTGAGGAGCTTTATGTGTGCTGCTGAAATATTCCCACCATGATGGCGTCCATCCATCTGTCTGTCAGCTGTGCCATCCGTGTGTCTGACGTGCCTCTCAGCTGTGTTTTATTCTCACTTTGAAAGACACGAAGGGCTTGAAGACGTTATACGTCTGATTTTCTTAGAATTCAAGGTTTGTCTGTGATGTCTTGATAATTTGCTGTTTTATTAGTGGTGGACCTTCATAACAGCAGTATTGATATTGCTATTGGATTTTTGGCTGCCAATATGTAAAGACTTATTTGGCCGATAACCGATACCAATATCGATAATTTTTCCCATAGTCCCACTTACAGTCTACATAGTTTTCTCTGCAGTAGAATTAAAATTCTACATTATTCTGCGTGATCTTTGTCAATTTGGCCTGTTACCGAATGCAGATGTCAAAGAGGGGCTGAAAATTATGTAACACTTCAACTTGGATTATGTTTAATGTCAAATTTATTCATGACATTTACTCTTAACACAAGGACAACACTGGAACAGTGCAAATGTGTAAACTTTCACGAGTCTAAACCTGTTCGCAAGTGAAAAGTGCATGTGCATTAATAGATGTACTTGACAGTTTCTGAAATTAAAAATTAACTTAAAACAGAAGCTTTTATATCGGGGAGTTATTTTGATGGAATTGACGATGTCCGATATCTAACTTTATCACTAACATCGTCAGATACCATGCCGATAATATCATGTATCCCTAGCGAAACTAAAACAAATGACCTAGCTTTACTTAACGTTGTGCATTTTACACACCGTCCCATAATTTCTGGAGAAGAAAATGGGGAAACATCAGATATATAATAATATGAGTGACACTTTATTACTAGGAAACAAATTTTAAAAAAATCTAAGCACTAATGGTTAATTTTTAATAGCTTTTTGACTAATGTAGTGCTGCAAACAAATACAGCTGCAATGAATAATTAACGTTTACTAAGATTTTCTTGTGAAATAAAAAAACAATGTCTTCAAAATGACAAAGTTTCACCAGAAAACTGATTAAAAAAAAGATGTTGCACGAAGAAAAACACTTATCTCCTTTCTTTTTTTTTAGTTTCTGATAAAGGTGGAATTAGCTTACAACTGTCAAATGATAAAGATAATTTTTTATTTGTAATCATTTTTGCGCTTTTTAACATCACAGTAGGTTTCTAATGTTTTCAAAGGTATGCTCACTTACAAAAAAGTTCAAATTAAATAAATTATTTTTTTATCTTTCCAAAGTTGATTTCATCGGTGGGTTCGACTCGTACGGCTACCAGCCGCCTCAGAAGTCCTCTCATCTGCAGCTACAGCCTCTTTACACGTGAGTCTCAAAAATAAACATTTCTTCTACTTCAGTCTTTTTAGTTTCACCCGAATGTTGAATGTTTGTCGTTTTAAATGCTCTTCCCATTTTTAGCGGATCCTTAAGAATCAAATTCATGTATATTGAGTTTCTTACGCCGTTTCCACCCCGAGTACCTGGAACGTTCGGTCCCAGTTACTTTTCATCTTTTTTAGTGGATGATTGTGAGGTTGATCATTACGTTTCGTTCATATCCTCAGAACTGTTGGGTTAAAAATTGGTCGACTCATGGTTAATAACACAAAACTATATACAGTATTCACATTTTGCATTATCACATTAAAAGCTAGAGACATCCTAAATATTTTAGTAATGAAGGGTGAGGGTGAAAAACGGAACATTTGGCCCTACAGATAAATAGAGGTTTGTTTGGGGGAAACACTTAAGAAAACAGGATACTATCTTTAGTAAAGAAACCAACAATTGAACTGCATCGATACATTTTTCCTAAAAAGAACAGTTTTAACATTTAGTATGAATAGTGTATTAAATTTGGTGCTGAGGTCAACCTTCCTTAACAAATATTTATAAATTGCTTTGTATCCCAGTGTTTGCAGCAAAAGTAGGTAATCTAACAAAGTCTTCTTGTTGAAGCGTTTCAACTTTTATCCAAAAGACTTCTTCAGTTTGAGGAGCTGCAACGAACAGTGTTGCCAGATCTCACGATAGAAACAAGCAACCAGCTCCATGAAAACAAGCCCAACTGGCAACCCACGGTATTGTGTAAAATGGAGGCTGTTTTTAAACAGAATAAACATACATTTATTATGGCATAACATATAAACAGCAAAATTATGCTAAACACTTTGAATAACATACTTTTACGCTCTGTGATGTGATATCTGTGCTTTCATCAATTACTTGTTTTTTAGCCTCATGGAAGAGAAGGGTGCACAGTTTTTTGTGTGCTTCTCAATAATGGCATGTTGAATTAATTCAGCATGGTGAGCACGTATTTCACACTTGCAAAATCTACAGAGTGCATTTGATGCATCTCTCATCTGAGGTCTGATCCATTCTTTAAGTGTACACTCTTTCTCCCATTCTTTCCATATTTTCCCACTTACTGGAGCTCATTCTAGCGTGGTCTCGTCACTCTGGGCTCTGTGTTGCTCCCTTTTGTAACTCTCGATGGACGAGCTCTTGATAACTGATGATGTCTTTATTTAGTTGAACAATGTCTTCTTTATTCTTATTGCCAGACAACTTTCACCACCGTGAGAACTGTAAACTCAAAGAATAAACCTTAAAATAACATTTTACACCTAACATACATACAGATAAGCAGCACATTAGCATGAAGCTGCACTTAGCACAGATGATGCACCTCACTGCCCGTGTTACTAGCTGGAGATTCTTACTGCAGCATTCCTTGTGACACACCTTCATCAAGATGTAAGAAACAGAGTAAGCATCACACAAAAATACACCAGTCCTTCTCATCAGTGCAAGGAAACTTACAATAAGTCGTCAGTATTCTGCTCAAGCTCTGGTAATGGTCATTACTTGCGCTACTATTGTTTTTTACCGCTGAAAAACATCAGCCTGTCGCATGGCACCAACTGCACTTGAACATAACATCCACCTGGACGTAACATCTGTGGAAGGGGTAAAGGGATAAGCTACCTACCACTCGTATTTTGCTTTCATTCGGACAGAAAAACAAGCCCAAAAAAACTGCAACCTGCGACTCACAAACCTTATGAGCAACTTTAGAAAAAAACAAGCTCAACGTCGCTTATGATAGGTGGACTTGGCAACTATGGCAACAAACTCAGTCTTATAGCACCTTCTCACAGTGGATCAACCAGTTTGCTGGTGACAACCAAAACTAGTTGTTCACAAGATGAAGGATCGTCAAGCATCAACCCAACAATGGATTGTTAGTGCCTGATGGTTGCTTGGTATTCACAGAGGGCTGAGTGATACTAGCAGTAAGAGGGGGACAGTTGGACACATAGGCCTCTACCCCTGTTTAATGATGGACGCGGTTTCTTTTCACAAATGTACCCATACCATACCAATTTATTTATAGAGCACTTAAAACAGCAACAAGGCCAACCAACCAAAGTGCTATACAATAGAAACAAACAAGCACAGTGGAAGGAAAATATAAAATAAAAATATAGATACTGTACAAATAGCAGCAGAAACTACCGGTAACTAAAATGGTCAACACTGTATAGTACAGAGAGGATCAAAACAAATCTCACCGTGTTAAAGGCAAGAGAATAAAAGTGAGTTTTCAAGTGAGACTTAAAGACTGTGAGTGTGGGAGCCTGCCTGACACGCAGTGGCAACTCATTCCACAGTCTTGGACCTGCAACAGAGAAAGCCCTGTCACCTCTGAGCTTACGACGGGTTCCTGAAACTGAAAGGAGCATCTGGTCTGCTGACCTCAGAGAGTGCGGTGGGACATATGGCTGCAGAAGATCAGTGAGATAAGATGGGGTGGAACTGTTCAGTGATTGAAACACATACATGAGTATTTTGAACTGGATTCGAAGGTGAATGGGTAGCCAGTACAGGGAGGCCAAAACTGGTGTGAGGTGCTCTCTGTGGCCTGTACCCGTTAAAAATCGGTGGCCTTCGCTCCTCTCTCAAACCCAACGTTACTCTCTATCAAGGATTTACACATCTTCATCCCTGAAAGAGTGACCGCTGGCCTGGAGATGAGTGCAGACCACAGAGTCCTGGCTTGATGATGTTGATCTTCTGTGTTGGGTCATCCTTTTGGTTAGTGTTTGTTTAGCTTCCTCGATGTATAACTGTTCATAACCCTGAGATCAATGGGCTTTGATTCATAAAAGTTATGAACAGAATCAGCGACAACCAGAAACCCAGGTGGAGTCTCACCCTGAAAGGGTCTGACTTACTGCCAACAATGCAAACTCAACTCTTGCGCCTCTTGTACAGGGACCAAATAGCCCATAGCAACAGGCCCCCCAATCTCATACTTGAGGAGCACCCCCACAGTCTACCTCAGGGAACATGGACAAATGCCTTTTCCAAGTCCCAAAAACACATGTAGGCTGGATGGGAAAACTACCTTGACCCCTTGAGGACCCTAGTGATGGTAAAAAGCTGGTCCACTCTCGGAGACCTGCCACCATGGAGTTTTTTAACTACCTCGTTGACGGTGCGTAGGCACAAACCCCACCTCCGTAGGAGCGGGGAAGCTACCCTCTCATCTACCAGGGAAAACTCCAACACACAGGCACCAAGTTGGGGGGGGTAAAAGTATACCCACACCAGCTCAGCACCTCTCCCATTCCAGAGTGGAATACGGTCCAGCCCCTCTTAAGGGGTTTGGTTCCGGAGTTCATGCTGTGTGTCGAGGTGAGCCCAACAATATCTAGCCAGTACATCAACCTCACGCACAAGTTCAGGTTCCTTCCCCACCAGAGAGGTCACTTTCCACATCCCAAGAGCCAGCTTTGGTAAGCCAGGGTCAGAGCGCCAAGGCTACAATCCATAGCACTTTACACCCAAATCATATATTCCATCCTGCAGGTGGTGGGCCCACAGGAAGGCAAACCCATGTTGCTCGTTCAGGCTGAGCCTGACCGTGCCCCATGGGTAGAGACCCGGTCACCAGGCACTCGCCAACAAGCCCCTCCCCAGGTCTAGCTCCAGGGTGAGATCCACGTCCGGGCAAGAGACACGAGAGCTCCTTGCTGTTTTTTTTCTCTATATGAGTCATTGGAATAGCTCTTTGCCTGGCCTGTCACCTACGACCAGACCTTGGTCTTGGATCTGGCCTTGGTAGACCCTACCAGGGGAAATTGCCCCCAACAGCATAGCTCCTAGGATCATGTAGGCGCTCAGACTCCTCCACCATGATAAGGTGGCAATTCAAGGAGGAGGTTCACGAAGCAGACAGATAATTTCCCCATGACTTATTTTAAACCTTGGTCCCTGACGAATCCTGTTTTACTGTGTAAACCTCTTTGATGTAACCTGACAAACTAAAAAAATTGTTTTTTACAGGCTCAGAAGTTTAACTCTTTATTGTGATAATTAAAATTACTAAAAGGTGAACGAAGTAAAATCAACAGAGACCATGCTTTACTTGTGCTGTGTACTGATATCTAATATACAAACAAAGATGGCTCTGAAGCCATGTTTTTCTGTATTGCAGGGCTTGATAAGTGCTGGTAGCACCCCCTTGTGGTCGAAACTGGTGACGTCACAGTGGCTGGAAAGAATCAGCAGGTCACCCAGATCACTCTCACTTTCTCTGCGCGACAGTTCACCTGAGGAGCAGACTTTAAACCCCACCCAGAGGGAAATGGATCAGCATGTGTGTGTGTGTGTGTGTGCTGGAGGAGAGGTAGCCCTGAAAAGACTGTACAGAGCTCAGGGAAGAACCAGCATGATGATGGAGGTGCAGCAGATGCAGAGACCAGGAGACGTCCATCAAATCACAGAAGAAAACATTCACTAAACTGCCAGCTCGTAACACTTCATCCAATGTGTGTGTGTGTAGATATGACTGTGCAACTCCAAGCTGGGGCTTTTTGGTTGCACCCTGGACTCTTGCCACTCTGTGCCCCTGTGATTTTGTTGATTTTTTTTTTATTAGGTGGGTGTCACTCTGTGTATATGTGCCTGTATGTTTTGGTGGGTGGGTGGGGGTCACACAATAGAGTCACAGCTCGTACCTGTTGTCATTTTAGAATGTGGTGATGTCAAACTAGAGCAGTCTAACAGCGTCCTCTTCCCAAAGCCGTCTTTCACTTCACAGCCGAGCGCCTCTGAAAATACCAGTGAGTAAAACTGGTATAATTCTATGTTTATGTCCATTTTCAATAAAATCACCATCACAATGTTTATCTTTTAATTATTTCAAATTTATGTCAACCTTCTGAACCAAATTGTTTCAGTCTGATTTATTTTGGCCACCATGGTTTTTATCTAACCATCGTAAATGGTACGTTTATTTGGGTTATTTGAAATATTAAGGGTTGCAGGTTGGTCTGCGGGATTGATAGAAAAATAAACATAGTTGAGTTTTTAATTTTGGAAAAAAAATTATGGTACTTTTTTTTTTTTGTATGCGCATGTTTTACATTTTCGTCTTGGTTTCAAATAAGATTGTAATCCTGTTTGTTGGTGTGTTATTTTGGAGTCAGCCATAAGGACCTAACAGGTAAAAATACTGTGTAAGAGTCAAGTTTGCTGTGCCAGGTCCGTTTATTTCCAGGAAACTGATTTCAGCTTGTGTTTAAAGATGCAGATGGCTTTGGGATAAGGCATTATTGTGTCTAAAGGGCATCAGGCGTAGTGGGGAAACTGCATGTACATAACCAGCCAATGATTGTTTTGTTGGTTCCATTTACAAAAAAGGGTGGGATTGAGGAAACTGGTTACCCATCATAGTATTACTTTGTAACTTTTTATCTTCTCACTTTTTGGAAACCCTCACGCTGCCTGTCTTTAGCCCATTTTTGCCATAAATGTCCTCTATGGGGTGCCATTTGTAAAGCTACATAGTCAAAAAATAGCAATACAGTACAGTATTTTGGTTTATTTAGCGGGAAAAAAAGTGTTTTTTTTTTTTTTTTGTTATATTTTCACCATATCATTCATGCATTTATAAATTGTCATAGTTACAAACTAAATATTTAATTTACAAGCTAAACATTTAATTCCTAATTACCGGTAAATATTTACTTTGCTAACTAAATATTTAGCTTGGACAAATATTTAACGGTAGCTAAATATTTAGCTTGCTAGCTAAATACAGTATTTAACATGCAAGCTAAATACTTAGCTTGCAAGTTAAGTAATTAGGTCTGTCTGAGCTAAATATTTAGATAGCAAATTATTTTGGAAATCAACTGTTTAGCTTGGAAAATAAACATTTAGGTCTGAGCAAATTAAATATTTAGTTTAGGAATTAAATGTTTTGCTTCGTAAATAATAAATATTTAATTTCGAATTTAAATGTTTAGTTTCGAAAATAAATACTTAGCTTGGAAATTAAATATTTAATTTACACCTAAATGTTTAGTTTACTAACTAAATATTTAACTTGCATGTTAAGTATTTAGTTTGTAAACTAAATACAGTATTTAGCTTGTAAATTAAATATTTAGTTTGGAAGTATGACATTTCTAAATGTATGAACATGGTGAAAATGACTGAAAAATATCTGATCATTCTCAATCAGGTCATCTGGACAGTTTCTTTTTAGTAGAAACGTTTCACCCTCACTCCAGAGGGCTTC
>JARVGV010000630.1:14945226-14959163 GCA_031762435.1 Hypsolebias longignatus | reverse complement strand
TTTTCGATCGCGGTTTTACTTCCGGTTTACTTCCTGGTTCGGCGCGCGTTTGGCTCCGAGTTACGGCAGAATCGACCAACGAACGGTTCTTAGGTCCGGAACCCGTTCGTAACTCGGGGACTACCTGTATAGGTGTTTTTTAATTTTTTTAATTTATTTTCATTTTGGATGAGAAAGACTGAGAGTCGAGGACTGAAGAGTTTTAACTGATTGGTTTAGCATTAATTGATAATCCTGACTGAAAAATAGCAGCGACACCTCTTCTTAGACCTGTTGCTTTAGGAATATAACAATTTAGATAATTAGCAGGAGTGGATAAATTATGCTAATAGAATATTCCTGTTCTAGCCAGTAAAACAAAATAAATTACTATGATGATCAGCCATCAAATCATTAACTGAGACATATGATAGCAATCATGTTCAGTAATTCACATTTAATAAGTTTTATTTTTCTGTTCTGTTAAAGTAGCTATTTTTTATAAGATTTGTACAATTTGTTTTTCTTGAATTAAATTTTGGTTTGTTTATTTAATTTGGGCTGTAGGCGAGTTTTAAAGAGGGTTTGGTGTAGGTGACAGAGGAGAAGCAGCAGAGAGAGAGGTGTGTTAAGACTATAAAAGAAAAGAACAGAAAAATAAACACAAACATCCCAGACATGGAGAATTAGTGAGGATTGCTATCCCTGCAACCTCAATACCATCAAACGGCCATTAGATTATTAAACACTTCTTGTCACTGACCTTGGATGAACTGAATATGAAACAATCACATGCAATAGTTCAGGGCAGCAGATATATGTACGGTATATGTGTATACAGTATATATTAGCAATTTAAGAAACAGTTTGTTGTTAAATTGTGCCAGTAATAGATTTATTTAGACCAAGGATACCTCAGAAAACAATGTTAAATGTTAAAACAATGCCTCTGTTGCTTTGTGCATACATTTACCGTAATCTGCAAACCTGGTTCCTAAAGATCAACTGATGTTAATTTGTTCTTTAGAAATCAGTGCAGCCGATGGCAGATACACACCAATTTTAATTTTATTAATCTTTTAGGTAAATATGTAATTTTCATTCAATGTAATGTATTAATAATTGCTCCACATAAACAAATTAATATTCACCGGTTATAACATTCACTGTTATAATAAAAGCAGTCAAAGCAGGGGATCAATGAGTAACTCTGAGCATAGAACAGCAGCTTCTTTGCTCAACAAGTTGGTTAATATAACGCCTGGAAGGAAAAATAACAAGTTTGTGCTACTTTAAATAGAAACACCAGAAGGTGGTTAATGGCAATGGTTCAACAGAATAACATTTTCTTCACTGATTGTCTGGAATTTATGATACAGAACAGCATTCTGGTTAAAAATAAAAAATAAAAAAATGTTTTCCTCAGTAAAGTGACTGCTGGCTGCAGTCGTCACACTTGAAATTAACTGTATGCATGCATTTTATTTTTTGGTCCGGCATTTTAAAGTGATTATTATATTTAATATAGAGCAGTGTAGACTTGAATAAAATGATGGCTACTTTTAAAGGTACTATTTTGTACTTGTATGCAAGCTGCAGATAAAATACTTGTGTTTTTAGCTTCCTGTCTGTTTTGTTTTTTCATTGTCTGGAAAAAATAATTTGTGATATTGTTGCTGTTTTTAATTTACACATAAGGTGACCTGTTCATGACATATAATACAATTATTGATTTATTGTCTGTTGGCTTGTTGATTTGCCATTAATGAGGAATTCACACAATTATTAGTGATTTGCAGTCTACACAGTCTTATTGTGTTGGGAAAATTAATTTGTGCTTTCTGCTTGCTAACTTTTCTCATTTTGTCTGAAAAACGGTTTCCACTGCTAATGCAGCTTTGATTTCCCATCTCCAATGGATGGTGTGTAATTGATGGTATTTGGATAAAATAATGGTCAATTTTACATGCATTGGGGTAATTTCACAATATTGCTCAATCTCTGATGTAATGTCATTAGGTTTGACCAAACTGGCACAACTCCGTCCCAGTTTTTACTATAACGGACAGTTTAGTTGCACATTTCAGTATTGTCCTTCTGTGTGATTTGTGTGTGAGCAGAGGACTTGGTCCGTCTGTTTCCAGTACAACCGTTTGTTTGTGGCAGTGTCTTGACACAAATGTAATGTGAGTGTAGAAGTCTGTTGACATGCTGCTGGTGAAGAGAAATGCTTCCCTTTGTGTAAATCTGAGTTTTAGTTTTACAGAATGGTATGTGGCCTTAAACTGCTCACTGTGGGTTTTGTTGACAAGAATGAGCTTTTAAAAACAAGTTAAGACAGTTTTCTGTTTTTCATTCACTTTATATGATTTTTCAGAATACTGTAATAAACTTGTGTGGTTTTATGTTTTTATTTTTATACTTGCTTGATTAATCTGCATTCACCACTCCAGTAATATATGTAGCATTTCCATCCTTCTCATCAGTGACAGAATATTAATGTTGAGGTATTTTCCACGTGTAAAAATCATGATAATCATGTTTTTGTTCTGTTGTAGCATTTATCCAGTTGCTGCTGAGACCTGTAAATTCAGGGTAATCTAAATGCGTTTTGCTTGTGTCTCACCCAAGGGTGTGGCGGTCGCAGGACGGTCGCAGGACGATGCCATGGTGGATTATTTCTTCCAGCGGCAGCACGGGGAACAGCCTGGCAAACACCGCTGGCCCACTGGAGACAACATCCACGACAGTCAGGTTTGTCCCTGTTAGACATTAAACATGCCTGCATCAGTAAAATTCTATTTCAAGTCTTGCTGTTGCTTCTAACATGCTGCTGTGAGCGATGTTTTTCATGCGTAGTTTAAATTAAAGAAGACTTTTGGGTCTTAACTTGTGCTTTTAGCTGTTTTAGACAAATCAATTACTGGGATAATAACTCAGTAACGTGAGTAAATAGACTTTAGTTTTTGCATTAGCTCAGTGTGAGACTTCTTTTAGTGACTCAGTAGGTTCTTTTGCACAGGTCCGGTCCATGGACGAGCTGAACCATGACTTCCAGGCTCTGGCTCTGGAGGGACGGGCTATGGGCGAGGTGAGCAATGTGAGTTTCCTGCTCAGGGTCAGACTGAAGGTGATGGATGTAATTAAAAACAATTTAATCTGTGTTTTCCCTCAGCGTGTCCACTAGTGTATAGATGATTAAAGTCCTGTCCAAATGACTGTGTTGATGCAGTTTGAAAACACCTGTCTGGTGCTTTGTTTTGGTGTTTCAGACGTCTATCATGAAAAAGTGAGAAAGCCAATAAAAAGAGGTGACCTTGTTTTTCAAACTTCCAGTTGATCTGTTTAGAACTAAAACATCTGAGCAGAGATCTTTTTTTATTTTAAACCTGCAGAATGTAATGTTGGCATTAATTTAACTCATCTGATTACAGTGGGTCTGATCCGTCATAATAAGTTACCTTCAAGTAAACAATATGAAAAACTGTTTTTCAGTGCTTGCCAAGATTTCGTTTCAAATAAGGGCCTGTTCACATGACGCATATTTTGAGTGAAACCTCAGCTTTTCTGCTGCGTTTCGGCCGTTCATTTACACAACAGCCCCCGCTCTCTGAGTCCGTCAGTTTTTGAACCCAGGTCTGAGTGGAGATTTTCAGGAGAACCCCTCACAGAGGTGTGAAAAGCACTGAGAGTGTGTAGTCGCATGTGCACACTACAGGCGTACATTTAACACGTGTGTGTGGCTAAATAGTAACAGTAACAATAATAAACAGTATTTCTTTTAGTGGTGGAAGATGTAATGCACAGGGAGCATGGGTGGGATACAGCCTCCTTGGTGTTCAGTTCCAACCCATTGGCGGGCATAGGTGCCATTGCTATGGTGAGAGACAGGGATTTAGCTTGTCATGACACGTTAGCTGTCTGTTGCTAGCACTAGCAGCGGGCTTAAAACCAAGCTTAACACATTAGCTGGGCACAAACTTTAAAGCTACACCGAAGGACTGCTAGCTCGCCTTGATGCGCTAGCGTGAGTTACACCTGCAGCAGCTCAGTTGCTTAAAATCGAGCAGTAGAAGGAACATCTCGCCTTGACGTGGTCACTGGTCCTAACTGTAACAAAGATACTTCTCACAAAGCACCAGCTTTTACCCGATTCAAAACTGAAGCCAGGAACTGTTTGGCGACGTGCTCTGTTACATGGCGCCTGGGAACTGTTTAGTAGCTAGCCTGAATGTGCTGAGGAAACTTGGTTGTATTTTCTCACAGGAAGAAAGCGAGAATGAGCAGGAGATGGTCTGTTGACCTTGGTATCATGATGAGGGCAGAGCCCTGAGCACAGCTCATCTGGTCTGCCTCAGTCAGGTGTGATGTCATTAGAGCTTCAACAGATGGTCACGCTGGAGCGTTTCCCCTCATGAAACACCGAACAGTTAGAAAAAGAACCACTGTTTCATGACTGCTCTTAAGAACTGAAGCCTTAGCTTTTTAATTAATATATACAGTATAGTAAACTGTTGACTGCTCCCAAACTAAACTGCTTGTTTACATCCTAAAAGCTTAATAAAATTAAAATCAACTGTTTTTTACGTGTCCATTGAAGGCGAGCATATAAAGGTATAATGTTGTTTGTACATCCACAAACTTGCTCTGGTCCTGCCAAAAGCTTGTGGTCTGCTCAAGATAATTAAATAAAACTTCATACACATATGCGTCATTTCTAAACGGAGTGTTGCAGATATTTTTCATTACCCCAGGTTCAAGTTCAAGGTCACAAATAAAGGTCAAAGTTAAAACACGTTTTTTGTTGTTGTTTTTTTTTTTTTTGCTTGTCCCACCCATAACTTCTGATTCTTTTAAGGTAATTTAACGAAACTTGTCACACATTTGTATCACTACTAGACAGAACGTTGCATAATTTTTGATCACCCAAGCTCTAAGGTCAACTCACAAATCAAGGTCAACGTTTAAACAAGGTCTTTGCTTGTATGCTGTGTTCTTGTTGATGTTTCTGCTAAGATATTTTACAAATTACCACAGAAATTAATTTTTTATTTTTTTATTTTTATTTTTTTACAACAATAACCAACTTTTATTTCTTCATCCATTTCCACTCTGTTGTCTCTGTAGCAGCTCCTAACTGGCAAGAAGTTCTGGGAAACAGATGATTCTGGGAAAGACGGACCAAAAGGGATCTTCTTGGATCAGTGGCGGGACAGTGCATGGGGGGCCTCAGGTATCCAGTCGTCTGGGTTTATATTCAATTCAGTTCGGAGCTGAATGCACAACTTCATGCAAAACTTTCACAAATGTATTTTCTATCCCCCCATACAAGCACATCAAGTTCACCACCACAAACTATCAACATGAAATGCTTCATGTGTTTTTCCTGATTATAATTCTCAAATTCTCCTTCATTCGAGCTGATTGTAGTTATTTCTTTAAACATGACGGCGTAAGCACCATGACTTTACACCATATGGTGATGGTGCTCATTTGAGCAGATGCTGCAAGTTTTGTTGGTCATCAAACATTAATTTTTTGAGTTTTTCATATCAGATCACAGAAGATGATCATGTTTCCATAAATATTGTGGCGTCTGAACGTATTGCTAAAGACAAACTCTGAATATAACTTGAGAATCTCCAGTTAAGTTGAATAAGAAGGCTGCAGTAGCCATCACATCTGTCACACTTATCCTTTAGAAGTCACATCAAGCTGTTATAATTCTTTGTGTTTATAACTGTTTTCTCCTGGATCAATATTAATTTTTATCCCCGTGTCGTGACAGATCACTCTGTGTCTCAGCCAATCATGGTGTCCCGTCGGCCGGGGCAGGGTTTCCACGGCGGAGGTGAAGTTGGAGTGGGCTCAGTGATGTCACCACGGTCTGAAAGCGGGGGTCTTGGAGTCAGCATGGTGGAGTACGTCCTCTCGTCCTCGCCGGCTGACAAACTGGATTCCTGCCTTCGAAAAGGACCCTATGTAAGTTTTCATCCTTCTCTTCTTTTAGTTTACTGTTTATTTCAACTCTTAATCATCCACAAAGTTCATATATGTGTTGGACTGAATGACACTGATGGATGCAGGTCGCTCCACAGCCCCGGAGAGAAATGTTTGTGTTTTTGGACATGACTGAAAACCCTAAGTTCCCGTCACTGGTAGCACCTTGTGTGGTAGCTGTATCTGAGAAAGAAATTAATGTAAAACACTGTGTACCACACAAATTAAAAATGTACTGTGAATGAGCAATTTATGACAGGTTGCTTGAATTTCATGCAGCTTGTCAGTCACAAGTTTGCCAAGTCCTAAAACATACACAGCTTTGTATTTCTGCTCTCAATTAGAGCTTAATTTTACAGAATGAGCACGTCCATAAAGACTAAAGCAGCCCTAAAGCATAAAGTCACAATAAAAACCAAATATAGTTCAGTTTAGTTTCCTTTGTTTTCTGTTTTGGCTACGGTCGGTGCCTTTTTAAGAATTTTCAATCATACCAATAATAAAACTGAAACACTGTGTAAATGTGCTGTAACATTTACAGTAAGGCAGGGGTGTCAAACTCTCTAACAGTAGGGGGCCAAAATTAAAACCTTTTTCAAACTAAGGGCCAGTTTCAGAATCTGCATTAACTCAAGTCAGATACACAACATCTGTAATTGGTTGCAGGATCCTCAATAGTTTGATTGGTCTCATTTGATGTTTTCTGTTGCACTTTTGACATAATCAAAGATTACTGAAAACATTCAAGTGATAAAAATATTTTTCATTTAATGTCTCATCTTGGGGGCCCACATGTCAACGAGGGCCACATTTGGCCCCCGGGCCTTGAGTTTGACACATGTGCAGTAAGGTATTAAAAATGGCCTTAGCATCAACTGTGAAATCAACATATCTGAGTATTAAAAGTACATAGTTGTGAAAGTAATAGAGTTTGTAAGATTGTTTGTGCTCTGTGTTTGTTTCGGTCATGGCCCGAGTTCCGCTTCTTTTTTTGTTTTTGACGTGTAAGAAACGTGTTGTGTGTCGCCACCAACGCAGGGACCAAGAGATGGAGAGGTGGAGGAAGATAAGAGGGAGAAGCCGAAAACGGCGTTTGAGGGAGAGAAGCTAAAAGAGTTAACAGAAAGTGAATCTGATGGGATCAACGACGTCATCAACCCAAACGGGCTGCCCGTGCAGAACGGCCTCGACATCGATGTCAAGGAGTTTGGGTAGGACGCGGCGCCATTAAATAAACAGTGACTTTACGTATGTGAACTGAACCTCTGCGTCTCTGGCTCCTGCAGCCGTCCCTCAGGCAACATGCCCGCCCCCGGCCCTGAGGGCGACCTGCTGGGTGGTCCTGGCGTCGGGGCTGAAGGTTTGACACCCCTTGGAGGTGGTGGAGGCCCCAAACCTCCTGAGGACTTCTCTGGTGTGGAACAAGGGGGAGTCACCATGGACCCCATGGAGTCAGTAATGGAGCCGCTTCAGTTTGACTACAACTCTCAGATGCCCATGGACTCGACACCCACTGTGGGTTTATTTGATTACACTAACCAGCAGCAGGTAATGGCTGCAGCACACAAAGCAGGACGTTCTCATGTAATAACCTCGGAGGCTCTGCTGACGTTTAACTGTGATTTACCTGTTGTCACACTGTGTTGCAGCTGTTTCAAAGAAACAACGCCCTAGCCGTGCAGCAGCTAACAGCAGCCCAGCAACAGCAGTACGCACTGGCAGCAGCGCAGCAGCCCCACATTGGTTAGTCTGTTGTTATAATGTCACTTTGGAACATGGGACCCAATTCAGCCTCTTCATGAAGTCTGTCAGGTTTTTTAGTCAAGTCTAGTCATCTTTATTTATAGAGCACAGTTAAAACAGATAAACTGCTATCAAGGTGCTTTACAACAAACATAAAAAGAAATAAAAACAGAAAACTGTAACACACACACTAATGCTAAATATGAAAATCAACAGCAATAAAATATCAAAATGTAAAGATAAATATATAACATGTAAAATATTAGGAATGAACTTTCATGTCTTTCACCCTCCTTGGATGACATTAATCTGGTCTTAGAAACATTGTATCTAAAAATGATGACAAACTGAATTGAACTGGTCCTTTTCCAGCATCAAATATTTTTTTCATTCAACCTTTTATTTCTACAGGTTAATCTCATTGAGGACTCATTTACAAGAGAGACCTGGCTACAAACTAAGAATGATGACAACAATGGACAACAGAGACAGCAATAGACAATCATAAGAGGCATACAGATTTTTTTAAACAAGATAAAAAATAAGATAGCAAATAAAAAAGTAGTGAAAAGAGCTAGATTATAAGGCAAATGTAGAAAACTAAAAGCAGGAACATGTCTGCACTGGTTCTTGCCAGGAGTCCAACAGATTCTTAAAGACACTTAGAGAGGTCAAATATTCTACAATCTGTAACTTCAATGGCTTTAAAACAAGAACTGAATGCACAATTTGAGTTTGCTGAAGATTTACTGTAATCCTCAATAAATGCTCAAATATGTTCTTTCATCTGTCTGGTTCTGGTTCTTCTCTCTGGTTCTGCTGGAAGTTTCTTCCTGTTAAAGGAAGTTTTTCCTCTCCACTGTCTCCTCTTTTCTTGCTCAGGATGAAGTGAAGATTCAACACAATCTGCTGCCTAGAGAACTTTTACTGATGGTCTTTTTTAATGTCTGAATGCTTCTGTTCTCCTGATACAAACTTCTGCTGGAGCTTCAGAAACTGAACTGACAGGAAACACTCAAATTTGATTATTTCCTGTTTCTAACAGAAACCATGAAGGACATCTGTCCGTTTGTCTACAGAGCTGCTGTGAAGCTTCTGTCTCTGCAGAGACTCTGCAACAGTAAGAATCATCCTGAGTTATTCAGTTTGTTGTTGAACATGTTCAGGTGAAGCACTTCATGATTTATTCAGCACAAATTATTATTATTATTATTCCATCCATCATCTTTCTCGTTTTGAAGTTGGTCACAGGGGCAGCATCAAAACAGGGAGGTCCAGGCATCTCTCTCCACAGCCACCTCTTCCAGCTCTTCTGGGAGGACTCATTCCCAGGCCAACTGAGAGACGTAGTGTCTGCAGCGTGTCCTGGGTCTTCCCTGGGGTCTCCTCCCAGTCGGACATGCCAAAAGCACCTCTTTAGGGAGGTGCCCAGGAAGCATCCTTACCAGAAGAACCACCTCAATTGGCTCCTCTTGATGTGGAGGAGCAGCGGTTCTACTCGAGTCTCTCCTTATAACTGAACTTCTCAGCCTGTCTCTAGGGCGAGTCCAAAGGAAACTCATTTCAACCTCCTGGATCCACGATCTCATTCTTTCAGTCACTACCCAGAGTTCATGACCAGAGGTGAGGGTAGTAACGCAGACCAACCAGTAAACAAAGCTTTTAGGATGGGAGCTGGCTGCGGGTCACCGGTCAGACCCAGGACCCACCTCCAGCCCACGTCGCTTCCCCCGACTCGAACCTCCCTCAGAAGCGACACTCACACTAACAATAAATCAAGGAAACATGAATTCAGTTTTCCCATTTGTATTAAAATCAAGACAGGAAGAGGTTACAGTTTACAGCTCTGGCCTCTCCAGTGTATGACGCCATCACAAACCAGAAGGGCCTGATGTCCCGTGTCATTTCTGATGTATAGGCCTACACTCCTCCTTCGCAGAAGGGGAGCTCAACCTGTCACGTGTATGAGGGGGCGTGACTAAGTGTGATCTCAATGGATCTTATGTGGTTTGACATGTAAGGAAATATGAGACAGTGCTTCAAAAGCCTTTCTACGTGATGTAGCAAGCAAAAATAAACTATTCCTTGACAGATATTGGATCCCTGGGAGACTTGCTGGCCCCATTTAACCCAGTCAGAACCGGGTCATAATTTCATTATAATCTCATCTCTGAGCAGGACCAGTCTAGATAAAATCTCTAACAGAGAGCTTTGCCTTACTGCTCAGCTTCCTCTTCACCACAATGGACCAGCACAGGGTCTGCAGTACTGCAGATGCTGCACCAAACTGTCACTCTCATGCTCCATTCTTCCCTCACTTGTGAACAAAATCCCGAGATACTTGAACTCGTCTACTTGAGGCAGAAATTCACCCTCGGCCCGAAGAAATCAATCCACTTTTTTCTGACTAAGGACCATGGCCTCAGGTTTGGAGGTGCTGATTCTCATCTCAGCTGCTTCAATCTCAGCTGTGAATCATTCCAGTGAGAGCTGAAGATCATGAAATGACGCCACCAGGACCACATCATCTGCGAAAAGCAGAGATGGGATCCTGAGGCCACCAAACTGGACTGCCTCCTCCTCCTGGCTGCACCGAGAAAGTCTGCCCATAAAAGTTTAGAATAAAATCAGTAACAATGGGCAGCCCTGGCAGAGTCTAACTCCCACCCTGAGGGGGTCCAACTTTTACTACCAGCAAACAAACTCTTGCACCCCCAGTCCCATACTCATGGAGAACACCCCACAGTGCACCACGAAGAACACAGTTGAATACCAACAAAGTCCATGCTCAGCAATCCAGGCATACAATCCAACAATTTTCAGTCGGATCATCTGGAGTTTCTTTTCTTTTTTTTTTTTTTTTTGTGCTGAAACGTTTCATCTTCCATCCAGAGGGCTTCATCAGTCAAGGAAACACACAACACAAAACTGATTCTTCCCCCAACAGCTTACTCCAAAGTGGAACAAACCAGTTATACTGGTGCTAAGATGGTCTCTTTGGCACACCCCATCCTCCAGTGCCGGCCCTCTTCCTCATCGACAATGTCAAACTGGTTCAAAACCAACAAAGCCCATGCTCAATAATCCAGGTATACAATCCAACAATTTTCAGTCAGGTCAAGTACACATGCAGGCATTTGTCCAGTCTCAAAGACAGCCTTTGTCTTCTCTTAACTTGTCTCATTTCAAAGACAGTCATGCCATTTTCTTCACTCACATGGTTCTGCTTTTTTCAGGCTTTTTTCCCCCTCCCTTTTTGCAAGTGGATATTTGGGTGCACTGAATCTTGCCATCTACCACAGAAATCGGCACACTGTAACTGTTCTGCAGTCTTTAATGTTTCAGAACTGTTTGTTTATAAAGAAAATGAACCAAATCTGTGTCAATGTGCAGTAAGGGTTGCAACTTTTGGCAAGTGAATGATCTTAAACTGTTCTTTGGTTTCTTTAAGATTTACAAAATGATTGGACTATCTAAATCCTGGACACTGAAGCCTGAATTCACTAAGAATGTGCAACCTGTATATATATTTTTTTTGTTTGCTCCACCTTTTGCTCCCCCTATTTGTCCTCATCTACATAAAATTCACATAAATTCTGTCAATTATGTGCCATAACAAACACACTCATAAAGTTCAACAGCTCTGACAGAGAGAAAGAGAAATATACTCTTTAAAACTATATGAACAGCATCTCATTGTCTTAGGGATAAATTATTTTAAGGACATTTATAAATAAATACCTGAAATTTGGAGTTGTGTTGACCATCATTGCATCATATAATTTCCACTTAATAAAATTGTTATTTTTAAAAGAGATTCTTCTGGACCAAGAGGTGCACATTATGCCTTATCTCCTGTTGTGTTTTTGTATTTTGTGGAGTAAAAACACAATGTTGCGATTTTGAGTAGGCTTAAGTCAGCACTGAGAAGTTAGGTGTGATGTTCAGAGTGAGGGAATACATGATGTCAACAGTGAGACTTCAAAAAGACAAAAACAAGTGTGCATGCCTCTTTGTGGGCTTGTGTTCATGAAATTAGCAATAAAAGTCGGGATGCCTTACCTACTCTGAAGTTGGGGGCTGTCAGCGTGTCTGTGGTGTGGCCGTTCTCACTGATGATGGTGGTGGTGTTTCCCTTCTCACAGTTGTTGTGACATCTGCTTCCTATACAGGTCACTTTGCAAATGGTGGGTGTGAAGACCACCTTGATCCTTCCTGTATGATTACCGACTGCTGCCGAAAATATGGCGAAGAAAACAAGGGAGAGGGAAAGCAGAAGAAGTCTGGTTATTCTTTGATCCATTGGAAATTAAATTACCTTCAGGCTGAAGCTTGCCACACTGATCTGACGAGGCTCCAGTCAAAACATTTAAAAAAGCTACTGTGTAATTTTCTATTCCTGAAAACTTAAGGATGTGGATCCCCTTTCAAAGTTTTTCTGCTTATCTGTTCTTTCTCCCTCTCTGCTTCTAAATCCAACGGCGCCCGTGAAATGTGAGCAAGAAGAAACGGGGAAAAAAAGAACGAGGGAGAGGTTAGCAAACAAAACTCTGGGATGCCATCCAATTCTTCATCAGACGTCTGCGAGACGTGGATATGAAGCTTTATTTCAAAACAGACAAATAGGATATGCAAACTTCAGCTTCTGTGCTCATTTTTCTTGCTCTTCAGATTTTTTCCTCTAAATTTTGACTTGAGGTTTGCCTCACTTTCCTCAGAACTTTGGCACCTCACATCAAGACAAAATTCCACGGGAATCTTTTGTCAACAGCCAGGGGAAGGACCCTCAAAAGGGTGCCTCTAGAAAGACAGTGACCCAAAACTTTATTTGGTCTTTTCCCTGTCTGCAGCGTCTTGTTTCCCACCCTCATCAAAAATCAACCCTCAGTCCAAACTGATGGGAAGCAAAGATAACTGAAGGCGTAAACCCTGGCAATGATACAGAATCCCATTTACTTCAGTATGCAACACAAATGGTCTGTCTACCTGCTTTTACATCCCACATTCCACTTTTTATATAAATTATCTTCATTTTTCACTTCCCTGAATCAGGTAATACTTGTTTCCCACTGTACTGATTCTCAGCGTCCCTGTGTTGGATCCAAACCCCTGTCTCTAACGTTCAGTACTCAGTCTGTGGTTGTCAGCTGTTCACCCAGACTCATGGAGTAAAGCCAAGCAACCAGATGGAATGATTTCCAAACCTCAAAAGCAGGAAAAACTTTTGAATAACATGCCCCAAGCTACCTCACCATTCACTAATAGGCGCAAAGATTTACTAATAAAGAAGGACCAAATATTTTGTAGTGGTTATAACTTACTGCTGAGGTCAACCGATTTTGAATCTACTTAAAGAATCATATATAGACATCCTAGATTTGAACTCTAAACATGGTTTAACCAATTTCTTTAGTTGAAAAGGTTATTTCTAAAATGAAATAAACAATGAAAAGAAAAGGGCAAAAAAAGTGAGGGTGTTCTTTACTTTTTAGGAAAATAAATGAGTGCTTGTTAGTTGAATTTTCATTTCATTCCTAACATTTGCCTATACCCACTCTATGGGTATATGCCTGTAAATGTTCCACATAACTTCCTGCAGTTTAACATGGAGTCACATAAAACACTAAAAACCTTCTCATTAAATAGTCACAAGATGTATGCGTATGCTCATGAATTTGCTTCACGTTGACCACTGGCAATACAACAATGCTATTTCAAAATTAAACAAGACAATATAAAAGAAATAGTGTATTTTTGTCATAAGCGTTGTTGTTTTGGATCAGCCATTAAAAGTTGGACTTTTCCAATGTGAAGGTTCTCAGTTATGGCCATGGTAATCCCAGTAAATTCCATCAAAGGTAACTAGACTTTAGTTCGTCTGAATTTTGACTTTGTTTTGATTTTCATCTTTCTCAGTTAAAACAGAGAAATGCACGTTTCCAAACTTTTAAACAATAGAGTTGCTTAAATTTAGCAAGATGAATTCACATCGAAATCTTTTTCAACTCGATCATTAGGGTTTTTGTTGTCACTTGAAAGATGTTTCGGTCACAGGGATAAAGGTGCAAACTGGAGTAAAACTGTTTAGGGATTAAAATCAAAGTTGCATTTGTAAGCGAAGTGAAGTGAAGTGAAGTGAAGACAAGACAAGACAAGACAAGACAAGACAAGACAAGACAAGACAAGACAAGACAAGACAAGACAAGACAAGACAA
>JARVGV010000630.1:14841952-14860063 GCA_031762435.1 Hypsolebias longignatus | reverse complement strand
TATATACAGTATATATAATAGCAATATAATATTGTATATATCAACAGTTTCACTTTATTACAACTATTAATTTAATCTAAACTGTAAATATTTAAATTACTGTATACTTTAGTGCAAATTGAATTGTCATGTTGAATGATCATATGGTAAATGTAATGTTTCAACATTATAATTAAATAATATTAGAAATTATTATATGGTTAAATATTGTACATTTGCTGTGGCGACCCCTGAAGAGGGGACAGCTGCAGGAAGATTCAAATAATGATTTCTACTGTATATAATAATAATTTAAGAAAATGGTGTCTTTGTATACATTGTAAACATCTGGTTTCAGCTGTAGATAAGTGGTATAGATTATTAAAAAAAACTGCAAATCTATTGTTATATTAATCTGTTTCAGAAGGCCCAAGCCTTCTGTGTGAGGAGCTGGAAGATTTGGAAACAAATAACTCTCAAGCAACAAACAGGAGGAGGGGAGAAGGAGATGAGGAGGTGTCTAACCAGAGGGGTAATGAAGAGGCGAGAGAGGTGGCGGAGCATGAAGAAACAAATGGAAGGGAGGAGAGAAAAGAAAATAAAGTTGTCGGATCAAAGAAGGAACTGCTGGCGAGAGGAGACGAGGAGGAGGAGAAGCCTGAGAGATGCCTGGAAGATGGGGAGTCGCAGGATGTGCAGACGGAGGGCAAAGAGGAGGAGGCCAGCAAAGACAGACGTTCTGATAAGAAAGAGACAAAAGTAACAAAGAAAGGTGAGCAGAGAAAGGGCAGGAAGAGGCGAGGTAAGAAGCAGAGTGAGCAGGTGAGAAACAGGCGAGCAGGAAAGGACACCAGCAAGAAAGAGGAGGAGAAGAAAGGTGAGACGCAGGAAGAGTCTGTGACGGTTTCAGAGGAGAACTCGGCTCTGTTGGAGCCCTCCGTCAGCCTGCTGAGCAACTGTGACTTATCTGACCAGGCCTACTTGAGTTTTGGGGGGACAGAGATGTATTGCCCCCCTGTTCCGGCTCCCCTGCTGTACTCGCAGCCTCCCGCCTCCGTCCAACCTGCTGCTCCTCAGTCGCACAACACAAAACAACCTCGCAGCTCCCCTCAACCTCACGGTCTCCCCCAGCAGAGCTCTCAGGCTCTTGAGGTGAGAAGAAAAACTTAATTTGTTCACCTAATCTGACCTGTTGATTCTCAGGTTCATAATCCTTAAAAATGTTGTTTATAGCCGCGCTCAAGACAAAGCATTTGCCAAATATAAAATTTTTGTCCGTCCATGTGTTTGCAAACTCTCTGAATGTCTGATGATTCATTTTTAGTTACTTTTTTGCATTTTCTCTTATTAAAACAGGGTTTTAATAACTCGCCATTTATAATCACAGTCTAATGTGCAGGAAATGATGCACACCTACCACCTTCTGTGCAATTAATGCTGCGCCTGTGAAAATACCATTTAAATATTAGAGCCGCTTTGTGACGTAACATTAAATCAGGAGGTAATGGAGCTGCAACAAGCTTGTGAAAACGATTTTTTTTTTTATTCCATCCAACTTCAAAGGTGCATCATGGTGAAAAGTTCAGTACAGGTTAGATTTTCTAAATGGTGCCTGCACTGAAATGTGTCAGCAATTTTATTTTCTGTGTGAACAGAAAGCTCATTACAAAACTGTTAAACAAAATATTACAAAATATAAATTTACTCTTAAGAGTGTTTATATTTGAATGTCACTTTTGTGGTTCTTGCTAAAAGAGAAGTAAGTTTAGTCCTGGTTTGCTGTTTTTATTTATTATTAGGTTGTTGTTTTTTTGTCTTAACGATGAGATCATACAAACGGGTCACAGTCTGAACAAGTTCTGAAATATATTTTGATGTTTACAAACTATTATTAAGTTAAGGATGATACTCTTTAGGCACCTCAGGATTCAGGGGGCTGATATGCAGTTATAAAATAACGATGTATCCATAATCACACTTTAAACAAATTCCTGAACAGATATTCTCTGAAACCTAAAATAAATGTTTTGTTCTACTCTGCCATGTAAATCATTTTCATTAAAACAGGATTTTAATAACTAAATTAACAACAGTCAGGTCCATTCAGTCTGGTCATCTGGACGGTTGCTTTTTTTGTTGTTGTTGTTGAGACGTTTCATACTTCATCAAGCTGAGGAGCCACAAACAAACTCAGTCCTACAAGCAGCACACTCCCATAGTGGACCAACCAGTTTGCTGGTGATTAGATGAAATGTCTCAACAACAAAAAAATAAACCGTCCAGATGATCTGACTGAACGCTGTTGGATTTTTTTATTTTACCTGGATAAATGAGCATGAACTTTGATGTTTTGAAACAAAAACAGGTTGAAATGCTGAGTTCAGTGACATTAGATTTTGTGACACGTGGAGTTTCCTGATATAGTTTTTTTTGTTTTTTTTTCCAGACCGAGCATACATACTCCACTTTGGGTACTTGCTGAATCCAAGTGTTGATACAGATTATAGCTGGTACCTAAACGTTAAAAACACATTTATTTTGTTCAGAACACAGCAGTCTGATCTCCTAACACCACTTACATCTTAAAATGTCTCCAAACTACAGATTTTTATTTTTTGCTCTTTGCTACTTGCTACTTGCGCAGCGAGAGGAATTGACGTCACTAAGCATAAAAGTGGCACGAGTTTGTACTGGGCCTGGTATCGGGACAGCACTGGTAGCAGTAGATGTTTGTGTGTCACACATTAAAGATGTCATCATCTGCTTTCTTCAGTGTTTCCATGACCCGTTTTTGGTCTTTTGGTGCAGTGTCTTTATAACAGAGCAACATGCTTGTTGTGCACAAGCCTTTGCTTTCAGTGGCTGAATGCAGATGAAAACTGCGATAAAAGTTGCAATGGTCTCTAAAATTTGCTTTGCTGGATTGAACTGGGTGGAAGCTTTGATTAGGCTGAGGCCACGGTTCTCAGTTGGAAAAGGGTGGATTGCTCTCTTTGGGTCAAGGGTGACGTTCTGCCTCAAGTGGAGGAGTTCAAGTATCTCGGGGTTTTGTTTACAAGTGAGGGACGGATGGAACGTAAGATTGGCAGACGGATTGGTGCAGCGTCTATAGTATTGTGGACTCTGTGCCGGTCAGTTGTGGTGAAGAGATTGGAGCTGTAAGGCAAAGCTCTCTGTTTACCCGTCAGTCTATGTTCCTACCCTCACCTATGGTCACAACTTTGGGTAAAGAATGAGATCATAGACACAGACAGTTGAGATGGATTTCCTCCGCAGGGTAGCTGGACTCGTAGAGATGGAGTGAGAAGTTCAGTTATCCGGGGGAGTAGAACTGCTGCTCCTCCACATCAAAAGGAGCCAGATGAGGTGGTTCCAGGCCATCATCTGGTAAGGACGCTTCTTGGGCGCCTCCCTAGGGAGACAGAGAGGAGACCCCGGGGAGCTGGAGAGCTTGTCTTTCAGTTGGCCTGGGAATGCCTTGAGGTCCTCCCTGAAGATCTGGAAGAGGTGACTGTGGAAAGAGATGTCTGGGCCTCCCTGATCAAGCTGCTGCCCCAAGACCCAACGTTTGAATAAGCAGAAGATAATGGATGGATGGAAGCTCTGAATTCAGTCGCTACATTTTCCTCCATTAGCAGTGGCAGGAATTAGCTACCACTGACTGTTGGAAACGTGCACAACTTTTGTGAAGCGTGACTTTTAATCAGCGTCATTTTCCCTTTGACTTCACAGAAGCTGAAGTTCTTCCAAATGCTGCTTTCATTGCAGAAGGAGCTGTTTGTATGTGTCGTTCAGCCGTCATGCCTTTGTTTCTGCTGTGTGCACGCCATGAACTGTCCAGGCAGCCTCTTGCGTGCTTCACCTTGACATTAACATTAAGAAACATATACTGCATACAGTATTTTTTTTTAAATTTAATTAAAGTATGATGCTTAAAATTGATTATAACCACCCCACCCCCCCACTCCTGTTATAAACAAAACAGTTCTGACATTTTTCAAGAACATTTCTTTTTCTTTTTTGTCTTTCTTTACACTGCCCTTTGCAATTCTTTTATTAGAAAATTCATTGACTTCAACTTTTTACAGAAACTTTTCAAAACTGCACAAGGTTAGGATTTTATTCCTTTGCTGTGAAGAAATGAAGAAATGAAAAATTGTAACAATTAAAAGTCAAAAGTGTTTAAGAGCATAAAGTGGGGCTGCAGAATACATAAAACCGTGTATTGCCCTTTATGTCCACACCCAGGTTTGATGGTCGTGACTGAGATACTAAAACCTGGAAAGTGCTGTGAACACCATGAAAGAGAGGAGCGAGGGAAAAGCTGTTTACAACATTTAGCAGTAATATCACATTTGTATCTTTTCTAGAACTGTAGTTAGAAATAAACTACTGTACAGTTTTTCTTTTATTTATCCCACAATTAAAAGCCCTTTTTCCTTTTCACTGATTGTTTCATTTTGGATTGATGTGTTGTCATTGTAGCTGAGCTGAATGAAGTACAGTAGATAAAGTATCAGATTTTCAGTTTCTGATCAGGCAGTAAAGCTGTTCAAAGTTGTTCATTTTCAGTCACCAGCCGACTTTGAGCTTTTAGTTTTATTTACTGAAGGGAGTTCAGAAGACACTGTGTTTAAACCTCTTTAAGAAGAAATGGAATACCTAATCAGAACTTTAAACAGTATTTTGATCGTTAGCTATATTTTATTTTTACCTTAAAATTTAAATTTTGAGGTCATGGCTTTTTAACAAAGTATCTGCTGCTGTTTTGTTTATTAAATTATGGAAAACTTTATCCCTCAAGGTCCTAAAGAGGCTTCTAGACAAAGTATGCAATCTGTAGACAACCTAAGGCTCTGGATAATTGCTGTTTTTTTATTTTTGTCATTTTATGAAGCAACTAATTAACACAAAAATGAGAAAATCATTATCTTTGTGGCAGTCCTTTAGGATAGATGTGCGAGTAGCACATGCAGTAGGAGATGCACTCAGACGATGCTGGAAATTAATTGCTCAATCCATAAAGTCCCGTTCTATAACCTCAGGTAGAAAATCTCTGCAGCTGTGCAGCGTTTAGCAAGATTCAAATGTTAGGACGTTCTGAAAGCCATTATAAAGCTGCATTCTGGTTAATTATACAGTATTGCACTGATTTCGACTGAGATAACGACCGGTGACATAATGGTGAATTTGGCTTGTGGCAGATGGAGCTAACTCAAGTCTACTCCACTCGACGCTCTGTTCGATACAGCAAAAGGGGTCGAAGCCTCCCTCTGCTACCCGGGTCAGAGAACGTGGACCTGCTGCTGCCTGCCCCGAAGAAGAAAACACGCACCCTCTACAATACAGGTGATCACTGCGTGTGTTGTATTGATGCATGCTCAGATTTTAGCACTTTGCTGATGTGTCTGAACAATTTCAGACCAGCTGGAGCGTTTAGAGGCGCTGTTCCAGGACGATCACTACCCTGACGCTGACAAGAGGAAACTCATCGCTGCGTCGGTCGGTGTCACCCCCCAAAGGATTATGGTAAAAAACTGTCCTGCTGCTCTTTTGATCTTTTGAGAAATTCTAATTAAGATGTTTCCTAGTCGGTTATCTGCAACTTAGAGGGAGGAATGAATGAGTAGCTTACAGAAAAGTTCTTCGTCTTCTAACTTTGACTGCCTTTTCCCACCTCCCCTCTCATTTACAGAATCTTCTGCTGTTGCCTCATCTATTTTTAGCTAGTGCTTGTTTTAGCCTTATTTTATTTACTTTTATTTAGACAGGCAATGTCATTCACGAGAGAGGCCTGAAACACAGACACAGAACATCAGCTACATAAAATGGCAATACAGTAATACAACAAAACATTACCTAGATATTTAAAAGGCAGCAGGGTTTGTACAAAACTTAAAAACAAAAACAGGCTGAAACAATGATTTTTTTTCTTTTTTCATTTTATTTAATATCTATTTAAAATGTCCCAGAGGGATCAATCTAGATCATTTCAGTTCTTGCTGTAGTCCAGGAAGCAGGAGCAAAATAGGAGGCCATTTTTCCAAGTTCTGAACTGAGGAGGCTCTGAAAAGAATTAAATCCTGGGAGTGCAGGCTATGACTGTGCTGACTTTGTGACATCTTAGAATATAGACAAGGAGCAGGCTCAGAATGGATTTGTAAAATAATGAAACATGCCAGTGTAGAACTTTGCATGTGGATATCAACGGCCAGTTTACCAGTGAGTGAAAATTTTACAATTTGTCATGAATCAAAGAGCTCCATCATAAGCAAAGGTTGTGCAGATAGCTGGTGGTACATTCATATAAACATCATAGTCCAGCAGTGGTAGGAAGATTGCGGACACAAAATATTTACGAACCGCATAGTTTTGTTTTTTTTTATATGCCCAAAATGACACTTGAAAGAGAACATTTTGTCTTTTTAACCTCAGCTTCTTCAACGCTCTGGAGTCTCACTGCATTTTCACAGAATTTGCAATTCCTCTAGTCTACTTTTGGACTTAACCTGAATCAAAATGGCTGCCACAGTCAACCCACCTTGAAGAAAACCTATAAATGGCTATACTGCAGTCTGATATTGACAAAAATCTATATTTGATAGCTGAAAGAGGAAGTTTAAAAAGCAATGGACATTGTACATTGTTTTTTTTTTTTTTTTCACAATGCTAAAGCAGGGGTCCCCAACACTGATCCTTGAGGAACACCATCCTGCGTGGTTTGGTTGTTTTCAGCTGACATCTGATTTTAATTAATGAGTGATTAACGACTTCTTCAGAATGAGAGGAAGTAATTAAATCATTGAATCAGGTGTGCTGGAGCAGGTAAACAACTAAAACATCAATGATGGTGTTCCTCAAGGACCAGTGTTGGGAACCACTGTGCGAGAGCATTCATTTCCTCATGTTTCTGTACCAGGTGTGGTTTCAGAACCGCAGAGCGAAGTGGAGGAAAGTTCACGCCATCACAGCAAAGGGTGAATCCACGCAGAGTATCTGCAGTCCGAATCGCAACACTGTGAACGCCCTCACGTGTTACAGGTGCGTCACTAATCCTTTTTATTTGGATCATTTTGGTTGAGCTTATTGTTGAATGTGTTTCTATGTTTGAATCAGGAATGGACCGCTGTCTTTTTCCGGTCACTTTGCTGCGACGCTGCCTCACCCTGCCCCAGCAGCTTCTTTCCCCACTCAGACCCCACCCTCCTTCAGCAGCCTGCTGGACGCCCTCAACAGTCCAGGTGCACGGCTGAAACTCATAAAGATGGGTTGTAAAAATGCAGAAAACTCAATGCCATGTGTCATAATTTACTGGTTTTATTCCTAATCTGTTTCTCTGGTTTGACTTGAGGCACAATGAAGACCAACTTCTCTTTGATTATTTCTGTATGATCACGCAGCAGGAAACCACTTCCTGTCTACAGCTGAGGGGCATTGTAATGCAAAATACAAAAAAAAGGCTTTTTTTTTTTTACTAAATTGTAATGTGAGAGCACTTTATAGTGTAAAGTCCAACCAAAAATTATCACCATTAAAGATTTACAGTATAAAGAAACAGGTTATCTTCTAAAAGGTGCAAATTGGTCATTTTTGCTGCTGAACATGAAGATAACGCCTCATTTATACACAAAAAGATAAATCTATACACTCTTTCTATAATTTACTGGTTTCCAGTAAACCAGCATTAACTAAATATTTTATGTCAAATAAATTACACGTCTGGTGCTTTTCCATAAGATTTATGAACAGTAATCTGGATCGAAGCTTGTGTCGTAAACATGTCACCTTCACCTTAAGTGTGAACTGTTGGAGTCACAAAAGGACAAACATGCCTGTCAGCTCTGGGTTAATCATCTTCTGATCATCTGGTCAAAGAAAAATGACGATCTGAATAATTAAACATTCTTAGTCTAAGAAAAAGATTATTTTTTGTATTTTGTCCCTTTTTTGTAAGAATAGCTGCATTTAAAGTCTTGGCAAAGCTCCAAAATTCACAGTTGAAACTCGTGCCTTCGTCTAAAAAGTTGTTTTTCTCTGCAAAAAGAAGCTGAAAACTTGTTTACAGATTTTGTTTTTTACATTAAAAGCTTTGTGTGAAAAATCCTATGCCAAAGAGCTCAAATCACGCTGAGCATCCGACATTTTGAGAACCGAAAAACGAGAACGAGAGACAGCCCACGTCAAGGGGCCTCCCTCTCATTTTTCTTAGAGACACGCTGCTCGCTCCCTCACTATCCATCCTTTGGCTCTTACAGTCTTATACTCCCATCTGGTGGTCAAAAAAAGGTACTACACACAAATATTAACCAAAATTTCTTCTTAAATTTGACAATAATTACTAATTCTTGTCAAATTTTAAACAATATTGTCGTTTATCACAATAATTTCTGAGACGATTAATCGCCCAACAAAATTAGTTATTGTGACAGGCCTAGTTAGAGCATAGCTCAGTTTGGTGTTTGTGTGGTACGTCTGACTGCAGTGAAGGTGAAGTCCTAAAAACAAAACTAACATTTTCAGCTCCCGTTGCTTTGCACGCTTCCATGAAATGTTGTGACTGTGGATTCTGGTGATGTTTTGTACCCAGCTTGTTTTTGTTAAGCAGATCGCTCCTTTAAAGTAGTCCATAAAGTTCAGCCTTGCAGTCTGCATGTTGACAAAACAACAACCATGGTGTATTTCATAAAGTTTAATCTTCTTGTCTACAAGGTCGGTGCAGAGGGAGAGACGTGGGCCAGCATCAGCTCTCGTCTCAGGGAGGGAGTTTACTGGAGTTTCATCCTCGTCCCATGCACAGCCCTCCCCCTCTGCGACGAGCCAGCCTCCCTCTTTTTACCCCGGCGTACAACCCCATCAGCCCCAACCCGCCTCTGCTCAACACCCCGGCACGCACCCCGCCGCTCTTCCTTGATGCTCTGGAGAGTGGCTCCTCTTTGGCTCATTGTGACTCCCAGTCTCTACAGACTGACACCAGGTCAGCCCAGTGAACTGTTCTACCAACACTAGTTACTCAAACATGGACGACAGCTGACAGGGGGACAGTGTAGGAGGAGAGGGATCCTGTGAAATGATGATGGCTCACACAGCGTTGGTAATGCTGGAGGCTCAGTTGGTCTGAAACATTTCAGAAATAATAAGTCCATATTTGTTACTAATTTAATTAAATCTAATTGATGTTTGTTTTATCTGTTTTATTTCCTTGTTCATTAATACAGGGCAAAAACCATCACCAGTAGATAACAAATCTGCGTTAAAGCTATGAAAATGATCAATTTTCCCAAAACACAAAGTAAGTTTTTGCTGGTAATACTTTGTAAAAAAGGCTAAAAATTAATTTAGAAAGGATCAGCAGTGCTCACCATAAAAACTTTGGAACAAATGGGTTGTTTTATTTTTCATTTAAATGTAGCACAGATGACAATTGTGAATATAATATAGAGCTCGAAATATTTAGATAAAAATCTAAACAGGGTTCCCACGCAGTCTTTGTATTAGATTGTTTTAATAAATTTTCAGGTTTGGATATGAATGGGAAAATAAGGCCTTTCTACAAATAAAATTAACATCTTTAAAAGTTTCTACAACGTGCAGGCTTTTATAGATGATGGATAGACGAGCAAGATCATGGCATGTTTTGAATCTCATCCCTGAAGTCGCCACTTTATGAAAACGTAAATAAAGAACAGACAACCCTTTGTTGTAAAATAATTTAAAAAAAGTTTTAGATTGTAACGTCCTCAACAAAAATGCAACTTTTAACCATTTAGCAGAAACATGTATTCAGGCTCATGCTTGATGTTTTAATCTGTCTTTAATCTGATCTGCATTTTGTGGGGGATGGAGATTTGTAACATTAAAAACATTTTATCTGGATAAAAACAAATGAACATTTTCTCAAAAGTTGAAATAAAACAGCAGTATTTAAGGGGAAAACATGTTGCATTCTGTAGTAGCTGTTTTTTTTGTTTTTTTTTTTATGATTCTCTCATGGTGTATTGTAATACCAAGAACAATAAAAAGCTAAAGCTATCCTAAATTAAACATTACACAAGATCACAGGTAATATAACTGCAACATTGTATAAACACTGTGAGCTAGCATACATTTAAAGATGCTTTGACATCAAAATGTACAATTTAGGACATTTTAGTTTGTAAAAAGCCAAATTTTATATTAAAATTGTGCTGGAACCGTTTGAAAATGAACAGATTTTCACTCTTGATAGAAATCAATCCATTTGATGGGTTTTTACATTTAAGATTGTAAACTTGGTTCCTGTCACTGTAAATTTGAGAGAATTCCTCTTTGTGTTTGCAGCTCGCTCTTTGACTTTGCAGAGAAGCTCAACTACCAGATGTCCGGTCAGCAGAGCAGCACTCTCTCGTACCTTACCGGCCAGCAGCAACCATCTCTGCCCCACATGACCTACCTGACTCCATCTCCCTACCTCACCCCCAACCCTCCAGACTCCAACTCTACCACCTATCTGACGTTTGGCCCTGGAGGAAACTCATCCGGAGTAGTGACGTACTCCACGGGGGGTCAAACATACTTCCCATCTCAGCGTGCCGGACAAATCCTGCTGCAGTCAGCCGGCCACAACAGTGAGTCACTGGGATCAAATTAGATTTCACCGACAATATTCAGTGAGAATGACTGAAACAACAGAAACTTTATCTAATACCAGCAATTTATTCTCAAAGAGGACAATAAAAATATGGATAATGACTTTTTTAATATACACAAATCAGAAATAAGTTTAAATGCTTTTTATCTTCAGGTTCAAGTTCAAGCTACGTTAAAGTCGGTATTTCTGAAGTGAAAATCTATGCAGAGTTTATCAAACTGAACTCATCATTCAGAGTTTAGCGCTTGTGACAACATTGGTGCTCATGGCTGTACGTGACCGGTTCTTTAGTAGGTTTTAACGCAACACATGGAGCAACAACCTGCACGAGTTTATTTATTATGACACAAAATAGCTAATCCGTTAAATAGCTAATAATAAAAAAAATCAGTAAAGAATGTCCAAAATTAACTGTCAGCAAGTGATTCTTTGCTTATCAAATGTTGATAAAAGATAGCAAAAGCAAACACACCACTTTTTAACTTTTTTACTAAATGGGTTATGGATATCAAATTCACATTAAGCATTTATTTAAAAAACTTTTTCTGTATATTTAAGATCAACAGGCTCGTTTTAGGGGGTTTGGCAAACCCTGCTCTTTTTATGTCCCTTTCCCCTCTTATAATACAGTTTTATCAATTTTAGGAAATACAACTTAATCAGTTTTATTTGTACTTGTAGTATACAAATATACATATGCATACCGTTTAATAAATTTTACTTCACACTTGATAAGTTTAGGTTGATTAAAACAGTGATGTGAATGGAAGAGTGATAATTTAACAGAGAAGTAACTCATAAATCCACCGAAGTTGACCATGAAACACAAACTGGGCAAAGATCCTTATCACCGAATTTCAAAAGGGTGGGCACTGATTTTTTTTTTTGTGTGTGTGTGTGTGTGTGATGTGCTAAAACATATACAGTATATAATTAACTGATGAATGGATCTTAATAAAAGTGAGAAAGCCGTCATTTAATGTACATCTATAACTGACTAACAATCCAAAATGGCCACCACTTTTAGTAAAACAGTAGATTTTAGCAAACATGAAAACATAAGGCAGTGAATATTGAGCTACTATTTACTTGGTGTTAGTAGCTGAGATTGATACGACACGCTCGAGCTCTTAACTCATCGCACAAGATTTGATGTTGAATTCACTCACTTTTTATAAGATTTAACCAAAACTGCTGCAACTCGTTTCTAAACATACGATCGTCTGAATTTAAAATCCGGTATGGAAGGTGGCAGGTGATATCCTTCTCAGATTGTGATTTCTTCAAACTTCAAAACAGACGTGAAAAATCCTTGATTAAATATTTGGTTTGCACAAAAAAAAAAAAAGTTGTTGCACGCCATTTGTGCATAAATTACCAACGAGTGTAAAGTGTGCGGCTGGAGTGGAGGAAGAAGCTGACAGCTGTGGTGTCGGACCAGCAACAGCTGCTGGGCTTAACGAGAGACGTAAAACCTCACAGAGATGGGGGGGGGGGGGGTCATTACGGGACTCAGATGATGAGAACCTTGAAGACCGGGCAGTAATTTTTTTTTGGCACTTCTCCACTTTTTGGTGCTGCTTTATCTTGAGATTCAGGCGAGCCAAGCTGGCCTGTACGATGATGTGGAAACGGCGTAGACTGCCGATTGGTCAGAGAGGATCATCTCCTGTAGGCGTGAACAGCAGGGTTTTGAAGTAGCTCACTGACGCACACTCATGTCCTTTGAAGTCGTCTGAGCGTCTGGCACAAAACCACTAACTCAAACTTGTTCAGTTGTTAACAAATCTACACTAGTTTGATTCGTGCACGGGTTTCTACCAAACCAAATTAACAAACATGTTCACACGTGGATTACTGTGTGTCCTGGAAAACCAACGAGGAGCTCCCTTCACTGTGTAGAACTGTAATAAAGAGAAGACGTTTCTGTCACCAAAGCACAGGTAATTACTGTGTGTGTCCTTGTGTTTTCAAACAGGTGGGCTGCCAGTGTACCCATCATATCCATGGAGTAACTTGTACAGTCAGACCACCGTGCACCAGCGGGCTCCTTCCACCTTCTCTGCCAGCTTGGGGTCTTCTCGAGACCACCAGGCACCCTCCACCTCCAGCCTTTCTCTGCCTTCGTTTGTCCTGCAGGGCGATGGTGGGTCGTCCTACGTGAACGTGCAGCACTCGTCGCACACTCGGACACACACGGAGACCAGCACCACCGCCACCGTCCTCCCGCCTGTGTCCACTCTGCGCACCCCCAGTCTCAGAGCAGAGACCACTCCAAACAAGGCTTCATCGCTGCTGTCCTCTCCGGCTAAAGAAAGCCTCGCAGCACCCCCTTGTGTTAAACTGGAGTATGACAGTCCACTAGAGATTCACAGCCACTTCCACTGTGATTTCTCCCCCATACATTTTTGAGTTCATCCTGTGTGTGAATTATTTGTAAATAGAATAGGTGTTGAATTTTCTATATTTTCTTTATGTATTTGGATGTTCTCAGTGGAAATGTTAAGACAAGGCTCTGTTAAGCCACATGACACCCCCCCCCCCCCCCTACCACCTCAATAAATCTTTATTGCTCAGATCATTTTTCTGCTTTTACCTTTACTTTGAATCAAATCTGGCTTTATCTTTGATGAGTAATGTTTTTTGTTGCAGATCATAAAAGTAGTTTTAAATGTTTTTTTTTTTCTCCACACTATGAGAAATGCATGAAAACATTTTATCTGAACTATCTCAGACGGGCCTTAATATATAAGATAATCAACGAAAAAAGAGATAAAGATGTTGACCCCATCTGAAGGTTCAACGGTTGCATCATATTTTATTTAAAACTTTATTTAAAATTGTGTCCATGCTCAACTTGACATCCAAGTAACAGATATGTGAAGCCCTTTGTCCCCTAGATTGTCCCCATCCATCCATGATTCTGCACAGAAAGTTGTCCATCGTGGTAACTCCACAAATGTTCAAGACAGAAAATGTCATCAGACTATAAACTTTTGTTCTAATCAAGACCACTCGTCAGGCCAACTGAGAGACAGTCTCTCCAGCATGTCCTTGTTCTTACCCGGGGTCTCCTCCCAGTCGCACATGCTTGAAGCAACCTCCCTAGGGAGGCGCCCAGGAAGCAATCTTACCAGATGCCTGAACCACCTCAACTGGCTCCTCTCGAAGTGGAGCAGAGGTTCTACTCAGAGTCTCTCCCAGATAACTAAACTTCTCACCCTGTCTCTAAGGGAGAGTCCAGCTGCCCTGCAGAGGAAACTCATTTCAACCGCCTGTATCCACAATTTAATTCTTTCGGTCACTACCCAGAGCTCATGACCACTGGTGAGGGTAGGAACGTAAACTGACCAGTAAACAGAGTTTTGCCTTACAGCTCCGGTCTCTTTTCACCACAACAGACCGGTACAGCATCTGCAATACTGCAGACGCTGCACCAATCCATCTGTCAATCTCACGCTTCATTCGTCCCTCACTCTTGAACAAAACTCAGAGATAATTGAACTCCTCCACATGAGGTACAACCTCACCCTTGATCTGGAGAGAGTAATCCACTCTTTTCCAGTTGAGGACCATGGCCTCAGATTTGGAGGTGCTGATTCTCATCCCAGCCACTTCACACTTGGCTGCGAACTACTCCATTGAGAGCTGATCACAGCACGATGACACCAACAGAACCACATCATCTGCAAAGAGCAGAGATGGAATCCTGAGGCCACCAAACCCTCTGCCAGCTGGCTGCACCGAGAAATTCTGTCCATAGAAGTTATGAACAGAATCTGTGACAATGGGCAGTGAAGAACTTATTTAACTCACTAAAAAAAACAAAGAACAAACAAGAAATGCTAAAGCATGCAATAAGGGTACAAAAATAAAGTATCAAAAAGTGAAAAAGTAATAATGTTTACCAAGTCCCAAAGAGAAATAGTAAACCACAACATGGTAGAAAATAACAGTACAAGTAGGATGAGTTTTTAAATAAATATTTCACATAGTAATATAAGATAAAATGCACTTGATATATATTGCACATAACTAACGTACTACACAGGTTGTGACAGGTTATTGCACAGGTAGTGAGTAACACTGAGACTGAATTATGATGGTAAATTAATGACATACATGATACAGTCACATGTGCATGGCATGTGTGTGAGAGAACGGTTTTAATTTGAATTAAATTTTAATTTTATTTGACTTGTTTTTATATAAAAAAAGTTCAACCAAGGACCAGGTTTGAAAATTAGCCTGTGGCTGAAAACCTTTATACAAAACAACAGTTGCATTGTTTTTATCATGTAACATTGTTTATTGTGCTGTCCTTGTTCAGATGAACTTGAATGAACATAGCGCAGCAGCAACAAACATATTAGCCGTTGCAGCTAATATTAGTCATATTAGTTGTTACAGATGTGGCTCGGTGCAACGGTACTGCCAGCTGTTCAGTGGTATTTATTGAGAGTTCAGTAATCTGACAGCTTGTGGATAATAACTGTCCTTTAGTCTTTTTGTGTGCGATGACAGACTCCTGTATCTTCTACCTGAGGGTATGGAAGAGTCCTTGTGCTGGATGGGTGTGGTCCTTAATGATGCTGCGTACTTTATGCAGACATCGACTGTGGTAGATGTCCTGGATGGTGTGGAGACTGCTACCAGTGATGTCCTCTGCTGTTTGCACCACCCTCTATAGAGCTTTCCGGCTCTGACTGGTGCAGTTCCTGCACCACCCTGTGATGCAGCCTGTCAGCAGGCTCTCAATGGTGCACCTATAAAAGTTAGTGAGGATGCTGGTGTTTGTACCAAACTTCTTTAGTCTTCTTAGAAAGTAGAGTCTTTGTCGGGCTTTCTTGACCACAGTGTCTATATGTAAAGTCCAGGACAGATCCTCAGTAATGCGAATGCTGAGGAACTTGAAGCTGCTGACTTGTTCCACGTCAGCGTTGTTTACCAGTATGTAGATGGTGCAGTGCTGGCCTCCATGTTGTTTCCTGAAGCTTATCATTTCCTTGGGTTTGCTGACATTTAGAGAAAGGTTATTTCCCTGACACCAGCTGGTGAGTGATCTCACCTCATCTCTGTAGGCACTCTCATCGTGATGGTGATGAAGCCCAAGATGGTGGTGTCATCAGCATACTTGAGGACGACGTTAGCGTTGTGCTTGTCAGTACAGTCGTGTAAGTAGAGAGTACAGGAGTGGACTGAGGACACAGCCCTGAGGTGTGCCAGTGCTGAGGACTAGTGTGGAGGAGAGGTGACTGCCAATTGTCACTGCCTGTGGTCTGTTGGTGAGTAAGTCCAGTATCCAGTAGCAGATGGACTTCTCCAGTGCCCATCGTGGTCAGATCGGAGACCAGTTTGGAGGAGATTATGGAATTGAATGCTGAGCTGTAGTCAATGAAGAACATTCTCACATAGGTGTTTACCTTCTCCAGATGGCTGAGGGAGGTGTGAACTGCTAAAGCAATAGCATCATCTGTGGACCTGTTGGCTCTGTATGTGAACTGTAGGGGGTCCAGGGTGTCGAGGAGGGAGGCACAGATGTGAGTCTTGATAATTTGCTCAAAGCACTTCATGATGACAGATGCGAGTGCAATGGGCCGAAAGTCATTCAGGCAGGATGCTGCAGAGGTCTTTGCGATGGGGACAACAGTGGAGGTCTTAAGACGGTGGGAACAATGGACAGATCAGAGACGGGTTAAAGATGCTGGTAAACGCTTTGACGAGTTGGTCAGCGCACACCCCCAGAACCCGTCCTGGGATGCCATCAGAGGGTTTACCTTCTTGAACACCCGTCTCACTGTAGCAGTGTCTAAACAGTGTGGCATCCTCACTGTCTACATGTGGTCTGGTGACGTGTGTGGTGTTGTTCGCATCAAACCGGGCATAGAAGGTGTCGAGCTCGTCCGGAAATTAAGCTCTAGACAGCTCCACAGACCTGTTCCTTCTCTGTGATGCAGTGTAGTCGACGCCACACGCACCTCATGCATTCAGGATTGTTCTGTGAGAAAATCCAGCTCGGACGTGTTTTCATTAAAATGAGTTTGTAGGGTATTGTTCAGCATCAGTCTAGTGTGGAGGGCACTGTTCTTGGGAGTGGAAGGACTGATGATCTTTAGAGGGGGCTTCAGTCCAACTTTTCCAGCTTCACTGAACCCAGACAACCATCTACTTGTATTGGTCATCCAACAAAATGAAGTATATAAGTAAATCTTTGCCTACAAATTCATTAGTTGACTTTATGAACCAGTCGACTAAACGAAGGGAACAAATTCCACAACCTGTATTTTTAAATCTGCGCCATTTGTTGGATCTTAGCCTGCAGTGTACTCACACACACTCCTGCCTCGAGCCTTTCTGTGCATGTTCTCCCCGTGCATGAGTTTTCTATGGGTCCTCCGGTTTCCTCCCACAGACCACAAAAATGCATGTTGGGTAACTCTACATTGTCTCTAGGTGTAAGCGCATGCGTGAACGGTAGTTTGCCTGCATGTGGCCCTCGGGTGGACTTGAGACCTTCCCAGGGCGCACCCCAGCTTTTGTAAAGTGGCCGCTGGAGATTTATCCCCGGCTCCCTGAAACCCTGCACGGAAAAGCAAATGATGATAAGTGAATTTTAATATAACCGAATGTTCTGCTGGGAGTCCTGAAGCAGTCATTTGGAAACATATAACGGTGCAGAACATTTTACTTCACCAAACCATTAAAGCTTGCAAGTAAAAGCCTTATGAACCAAAAACTACCCAGATCCCATTCACAAAGATTATTCCAGTGTTCTACTTCGTAAAGGCATTATTTTACGTTTTAAACCTCCTTTAGTGGATTTACAATGTCATCCACTTGGAGGTTCTGTATCATTCCACTCAGGAACCCTCTGAAGCAAACAAACTGTTGACTGTACTCAAAGTATTTGCCGCCTACAAAGACACCACAGTGTGTCCTCTGAGGTACCACATTGCAGGTCAGGGCCGATCAAGTGTGCGGCATAAGGCAACGCAACTCCTCCTGAATTCATCTGTGACTAGAAACTGACGAGAACCAGAATGAAATGATCAAAAGTTGTAAAAATCAAAAGAAAAAGGAACAATTAAAAAGACGCAGAACTCTTGGCGGCACCCAAATCAGCCCTGACGTCCACAAGTGGCGTTGTTTTGTTGCGTGCAAGGACCACATGTTCAGGTCTGAAGAATCCGTCTGGGTGTTGTTTTCCATCCGTCCCTCCATCAGGGGACTGGGGGGGCGGGGGTTATGTGCCAGTTTCTAATCTGATGGTTTAGGCAGAAATAGAGGCGTCCACAAGAATCAACGATGTATCCCAAAGCCTTAATCTGTGTTGCCATCTGCTGTGTTCACACACTTAACGCCGTTTCCGCTCTGTTTATTCTTAGTATGCAAGTCAGCTTCAGGGGCATGTGGAAACCAAATCCCTCCATGAATCTGAACGAGCTGAAAGCATTTTCCTTAGACCACAGTCAGTTTTCTCTCAATACAGTAGTTCAAGCCAAAAA
>JARVGV010000630.1:14813876-14832264 GCA_031762435.1 Hypsolebias longignatus | reverse complement strand
GCTTCTGGTGAGGGAGGGGGTGAAAAGTCCTCCACCTCAGTGCCGTAACTAGCTGTGTTGCTGTGATCACTCTCCATCTTGCATATATTATGCTAATGCTAGCTGCATGTCACATCGTTTTTTTTGTTAAAAAGAAACGTTTCGCCCTCATGAGGGGCGAAACGTTTCTTTTTAACAAAAAAACGAAGTCCAGATGACATGATTCAACTTTTTTTCATGCAGAATAATGTACATATTTTAATCCCACAACAGAGAAAACTATGTAGTCTCTGTAAGTACCGTAGGTCTAAGGGGAAAAAATATTAGTATTGATATCAGTTATTGGCCAATTAAGTTTTAACGTATCAGCTCATCGGCCAATATCGTGCATCCCTAATAAAGATAAACCAGTCAGCTGCAGGTTAATGTGGATCATTAAAAAAAAATGGTTCTGTTTACCTCCTAACCCCAACCAATCCCTCCCCTTCTTGTGTGTGTGTTTGCATCTCTACATATGCCACTGTGTGTTTGTGTGTGTTCACGCGCACACACAGTGTCGGACCTGTGTGCCACTGGAGATCACGACTGCGAGCAGGTATGCATCAGCACCCCGGGATCATACAAGTGTGCCTGCAAAGAAGGTTTTACCCTGTCGGACGATGGCCGCAGCTGCACGGGTGAGTGTGTGTGTGTGTTTGAAGGCATGTGCATGTGTGTTTGTGCAGTCACTTTAAGATCTTCCACCGTGTGTGCTGGCTGACGCCAGCTGCTTGCAGCAACGCGGCGTTGGACGTGGTGTTCGTGATCGACGGCTCCAAGAGCATTCGGCCCGAGAACTTCGAGCTGGTCAAGAAGTGGATCAACCAGATCGTCGACAAAATGGACGTCTCCGAGAGCAAGACTCACGTTGGACTCGTGCAGTACTCCAGCACGGTCAAAACGGTAGGAGACCCTAACGAGATGAGACACTTGTTTCCTAACTTATCTACAAGATCCCGGTTCTGGTCCTCCACAGGAGTTCCCCCTGGGCCGACACAACAACAAGAAGGATGTGAAGGACGCTGTGAAAAGCATGGACTACATGGAGAAGGGCACCATGACGGGCCACGCTCTGAGTCACATGACAGAAAACAGCTTCAGCCTCTCTCACGGCGCCCGGCCCGGAGTCCAAAAGATCGGCATCGTCTTCACCGATGGACGCAGCCAGGATTACATCGGGGACGCTGCCAAGAAGGCAAAGGAGCTTGGTAAGAAGGAGACTGAAGACGACCTCTAAATCCACGACCTGTATACACACTGACAGGGAATGTGTGTGTGTTGAAGGCGTGAAGATGTACGCTGTCGGAGTGGGGAGTGCAGTGGAGAGCGAGCTGAAGACCATCGCCTCGGAACCGACGTCAGAGCACTACTTCTACACGGCCGACTTCAAGACCATGAACCAGATTGCCAAGAAGCTGCAGATTAACGTCTGCGGTAGGAGTTGTGTTTAATTAAAAACAAAACTTGTCCACCGGCTGGTAAAAGTTGAACTTGTGCTTGTTGTCGTTCTCCACAGAGGACCCCTGTGAATGTGACTCTCTTGTAAAGTTCCAGAAGAAAGTGGAAGCCGCCCTGCAGGCACTAAACAAAAAACATATCCTTTACAAACTGAAACTGGGGGGAGTGTGATAAAATGTTTGACTGACTTTTTGTCTCCGTCGGTGGTGACCTTGACTCAATCTCACTAGAGAGCATGTCAAAGAGGATCGCCTTGCTGGAGAAAAAGATTGTTTGAAGACTCGCTTCCTCTTCCCGCTCTCACACACACACAAGCACACACTCCGCACGGTTCTTTTGACTTTCAGGAAATTACTGAAGGAGGACCAGTTTGGGTGCACGAATCCAAACCCCACCCCTGAGCTCTCCAGAACCTCCAAACCACCTGCTGTCTTCTTCCCTTCCAAGCTCCTCCAGGAAGTCTCGGGACACGCCTCCATGAGGACAAGATCTCCACAGGTTGTCCTCCAAAGCCAGCCTGTGTGTTAATGTCACAGCTGACACAGAGCCTGTGTCACGTCAAACAGAGCCACGCGTCACCTTCACCTCTGTTTGTTCCTGTCATCTTTACTTTTTTTACTCATTCCTTTACACTCCACACAAGAAGTTATATACATTTACAGGTAAATTAATATAAAAATTGTGTCTGATAAGAAGAATTCACAAGTGATGTTTATTTTCCTAAATAAAGGTGATTCAGGAAGTAAAAGTTGTTTGTGAAATGATTTTGACATGCACATACTGTATGCAATTTATCTAATATAAAGGAGCGTATATATGATTTATATTCCTGCAGAGTTCAAGACTTGATCAAGTTTTGAACTCAGAGGTGATTTATTCTACTTCTGAGTAATTTTATTTGACTCAATAATCAAAATATCATCTATAGGCTCAGTGCTGAAAGGCTTCTCAGATGGTTGTGATCTGCCGAAAATCTCAGCAGAATCTGTCGTTTGCTGCAAGTTTCTGCTCACATGAAGGATTTATGAAACTTCAGTGCAGTTATTAATGAGAATCAGGTAAATTTGAGGTAAAAATTTTTTTTTAATCAATCAACCCAATGTTTTGATGATCGGCAGTCATTCAATAAAGTTACAGTGACATATTGATAACACGAATGAGGCGTTTGAGTCTCACAGTTTCATATATACAGGTACTGTATATATGTATATTATATATATAATATATATATATATATATATATATACATATATATATATATATATACATACAGTATATACAGTATATATATATAAAGCTTAGGCTAGATGGCCAAACTTTAAGACATTAACTGAAGTTCTTGTTAATTAGTAATTTAGATAAATAATAAGCTACTAACATTTAATATAATTAACAAAATTACTTTGTTTTTAACAACTTCTAAATTCCTTTGATACAAAAGTTAGTTTAGAAATCAAAATAATAATTATTATATTTAAGGATAGTACCGAATTATGTAATTCTAGAGAAATGATTGGAGAAGACATACAACTTTCCAGTAAAAATTTTAACATCCCAGAAAATCAAAAAGCACACAAAGAAACCCTTAAAAGTTGAAACGTAAATAAACAAAAGCACAAAGAAATGGACAGTGAAATATTAATAAAGTAAAATAAAAAATAAAAAAAAGGAAATAGAAATAAAACTACCACAAAATGACAATGACTATTATGTCCCTAATGTGGGAGGTACAAAATGTTAACATAAAATATATAAAGCAACCAAAATAATTACATTAAATTAACATAAATTACCCAAAGTAATTAAAATGGAAATCTAAATTCTCAGTAAATTCTATTTATTAAAAATCAAACAAGAATGTTAAAAAACGTTTAAAAAATGTTCTTACACAATTTTTAGAAGTATGCGTGCAAGCATCTTATCTATTCAATAATAAGTGCAGTAAAATCTTAATTTTACTATACTGTTTAAAAGTGTAAAATTAAACACTGCTCCGTGTTTGCGGTAGATAAACAAGCTTCTTGATGTTGGGCTGGAGACATGTTTGTAAACGCATCATAGTGACGTCACATATTTAGCTTGAAGCTAATAGCTTCTCCAGATCCGAAGCATCAACGTTTCACCCATAATTGTGCCCGCGTCCTATACGTTCATGCTTGAAGAAACATTGCAACGTTTTCAGGAAGTGTACTTGTAACCGAAACATCTGGCACACAGCGTCTGAATAAACGAGCTCTGTGCAAATGCGCCTAGACTTATGTTTGCAGCGTCTGCTAGCAACAGCTAGGCTAATTTAGCTTAAAGCTAACCGGAAAGCTAACACGGTAAGGTAGCAGTAACCGGATGTGATGAAGGAGCTGTTGTTCCGAAAGAGATTAATCGATGTGCTGGGTTATAGAATAAATAGCTTCGCATTAAAAAAAAAAAAACACCACTACCTTAAGTATTTTGCAGTTAAATAAATTGTTTGAACCAAGTTATCGTCAATGGTAAACTTTAGGTTCAGTTAATCGGTTTTCGGAAAAACAACAGGTACTTGAACTCAACACAGGTGTACGGGAAGAACCAAAACATGGCCAGTAACGCAGTGCCAGGCTTCACCTGCCGTGCTAATGGAGAGGACAGCCCGTGGCAGGCGTGCAGTTCTGGTGGTTCACGTCGGAACCAGTTGGATTCGGAAACCGACGGTGCCCCGACGGCGAAGAGCTCAGCTCGGTTGTGCAGCCGGGACAGAGAGGAGCGGGCCGCGGCTCTCGAGGAGCTGAGCCAGAAGGTTCTGGTGTGTTTAGGATTAGACCGGCCCGGTTCGGCACGGCTGAGCAAACAAATGCTTCTACATCTGCTTCTGCTCTCCAGATCGTGTCCGCTGCAGGAGGTTCGGGTGAGGGCGAGCGAGCTGCTGCGGACCGCGCAGGTAATGATTGAGAGGTACTTGGGGCTCGAAGAACTACGGGGTTTGACTCTTAAAAGTCACAGCGAGATCTCCTGCCGTCAAATTCCCATAACAGGCGAACGCTCAGCAGATGGATGATGACGAACTTTCTGCTGAACACGAGTTCTGGTGAGCTGAAGGCTCGTTGTGATTACTGCCAGACAGCTGGAGGTTTCATCAGACGCTGAGGTGAAGCTGACGCAACGGCACTGAAGTTGGTTTATGATTAGCTCGTTAAAGGGCTATCAGTCAGCCCTGGTTCAAAACTTGAACTGTTCAAACCCGGATCAAATTATTCATTACTAATACGTATTCAGCATTTTACACAGTTTGTATTTTCTGGTAATACATTTAAAAACTGATTTTTTTTTTATTATGCATTTATGCATCCTGACCACTTTAGCGTATATAGGTCAAGTTAAAAACTACAACACTGTTCAATCCAGCACTAAAGCATGTTAGGTTAAAGTTTGATCTATATGGTTTGTGAAATTGGTGAAAATGTAAAAAATAAAAATATTATTTTACATCAGGACCATATTAGTTCAAGCCTAGACTAAATAATTTTACTCCAAAAGGCAAATAATTAAATCCATAATAGCTTTCAAAATAAATTTTTTTAATGTATTGTTTTTTTGTTTATCATCTATCATAAAAACAACCACTAAATACATATCAGTCGCTCCCAAAAGTTCACTACATTATTTGTTACAAATTAACAAAATCAGCAGTGTTGTGTTTTGTTGCCAACAATTTCATGTCACTTGTTTACACTTGACCATAAACGAGGACCCTTATGTAGGCCAGTCGTGGCGCACGATGGATATTAAGTCTGTAAAATAATCTGTATGTTAGTCTGAGGGAGAACGATGGAATCAGACGCATGCAGGTTGAAAGAGCAAAGTTCTCTCTTCGGAAAATGAACGGCGTCTCAAAGCTGTGAGGCGAGAGGCGACAGAGAAAGTCATTTTGAGGGAGGAAATCAAGCTGTGAAGAGTTCAGTCAAATGCTGGAGCCAGATTGTGTTCAAATGAGATGTTCTGAGAGAAGTCAACTGTTGTTATAAAAAAAAATTAGGAATTTTTTAAATTGTTTTTAAAGAGTTTTGAGATTGAACTACAGTCATTTACTGGTGTAGAAACTGTTAGAAGCATAAAAATTCAAATAAAAAAAAAAAACATTGAAAACTGCAGTTTCTATTAGCGTTTATGGCTTTGCTCTTAAAAAAAAAGCTTGTTTTTTGTTGGTTTATAATAGAAAAATAACAATTTATGGGCTTTTTTTTCTCCCAGTAGAAAAACTCTTGACTTTTCAAACCTTGACTCAATTATCCTATGCCAAAATTATACAGTACAGTACTGTGTATTGAGAAACCTTTGTTATTTATGCAAATGCGTAAAAAGCGGAAATGGCCCTTTACGGGCCGTCTAAATCGGAAGCGAACTTCAGTGTGGTGGTGACGCAACACCTGGCCGAGGTGAACAACAGTCAGTCCGGGGACAAGCCTGAACGCAGCAGACACACCCCCTGAATCTGACGCATTTTCGTCTTCACTTTAACTCAAAGCGTGAATTCAAGCAGCGTCTTCAGGTGTTCAGATGTCGGTGAGTTGGACGCTGGTTTTTATGGACTGGTCTGAAGCTGTCTCTGGTTTCAGTACTGCTGCAGTCAAAATAATCTGTCCTTGCTCGAGTCGGGGGGGGGGGGGGGGGGGGTTAAAACCTTGTTTTTTTGTAAAACTAGCAGGGTACACTTTATTTCATGCAAAATTTCAAGCTAACCCAGTTTAATCTAATTTATTCGACTTCACAGTGAACTGAGTGTAATAGCTTGGAGTTTAATGAGAAGACCTAACTTGAAGAAACGTCTTACTTGACACGCCACAGGTCATAACTGATCCACATCTTTACTGTTGATTAAATAAACAGTCTTAAATTTATTTTTTTAGGGCCAAGGGGTTGAAGTACCTCGAGCCTTGGCTTCTGGTCCAAGTGCCTTTATCCCTGCTAAAGAGGTAAGTACTTGCTGTTGTCCTTATGAGTGCATTTAACTGAAGGTTTATTAAAATATGCACATCAAACTCCTTTTTATCTCCGAGTCAAAATGTCCTCGCACACGCTGTCGCTTGGGGTTGCAACAAAACGCTGATAATAACAAGTATTCGTAGATATCTGGTGCTTTGGTGGCAAGAAGTTCGAAGTTAGCAGCTGAGATACGTAGTGACATTTCACTGCAGATTTAAAAGATGCAACACCAAATTTGTGTCGCAAAATCTGACGCATGCTGGAGAAATATAAAGATTTAGTTTTGGTTTTATTTAAGAAGACGAAGAACCCAAGAAAAGTCTGCCTTGTTTCCATAGATCCTAAAAGACGGGCCGAATCAGGACATCCTCATTGAGTCTTTTGTCTCTCTGGGTCGTGTGGACCATCTCACCATGGTCCTGGCCCTCCACCCGGCCTACCTCAGCTGTTTCCAGAGGACCCAGCAAGCTTTGTTGGAGCTGGACGGCCCCTTGCCCCGTCACTGGAGACAATACATTTCTGTAATGGTAAGAACACCCTGATGTGGGCCAGATGTTCAGAAGAATGACATTTTGCTGTAAGCAACTTGTGTTTTATCATTGAAAATTAACTAATTATGGTAGTTTGAATTAAATGTTTTTAGACTTTCAGCAGAACTTTTCATTTACTTGATATGAGCAGATGAAATCATCAGGAGCTCACTATCGGGTAAACAGTTTAAATTTAGGCATTTAGTATAAAATTATGTTTTTTTTAAGTATTTTTTAATCGTAACTTGCCGATGTAAGAGTAACCAGTTGTTCTATTCATAAAGTATTAAAAGATGCATCTTTATGAGTGTAAAGCGTTTGCACGGTGTTGCTCGTGTGTCACCCTGCTTGTGCTTTTTTCCAAACTTCTGATTCATTTAGTGGTTGATAACAAAAGGCTCTCCTGAGGCAGAAACCCGTCCTTCACTTCCATTAATACTGATGTCATCTTCTTTCCACTGCAGCCAACGCCCTGTTTACTGTACACGCCGCTGCTCGGGCCCATAGCTGCTCAGTCTGTAGTGACCCCGACAGTAAAACGAGACCTGCTTTTCTGCTCTTATCCAAACCCTCAACTGGACCACAGCTGCAGAGAATAATGTTTACGAAGATTACAGTATTTTCCAGTGCATAAGTCACACCTTTTTGCATAAATTTGCAGGTCCTGTGGTTTATACAGCAACGCAGCTAATATACGTCCCCCCCACCATATTTACAACTCAATTTTTGACTTTGAAATGTTCATTCATAGACATGAACCAGTAAACATTACCAGTTGTAGCTGCTAGAGGGCACTCTAGGCTTTTATATGCTGTTCTTCTACCCCCCACAACACCACCACCACCACGCCCTACTGTTCACAGAGACAACATAGAAAATCTTAACACAAGTAAAATGCCCCCAAACAGAAAATCCTATTTTTGCAGGTTACAAATTTCAGGTAATAAAAATATGCAGCCCAAAACGATAATTAAGCAGCGACCGGAGCCATCCCCACCCCCCCGCTCCAGAGGTGGAGTGGGGAGGAACACCAGGTGAAGTGAAGCTGTTTTAACCACTAAAGTGCATTTATTAAGGAAAAGTTCAACTGAGACACACCTTAGACAAACAAATAATTGTTTTTAAGTGTTAATCTTGTTAAATTCATTGTTAAAGTCCTTCTGCAGCTGCCATTTGGCAGCCAAATCGATTTTTGGCACAACACCGGCCCACGTTTCCACGTTGTCAACGGTGATGCATAATAGATGCAACTTATACGGCAACGCGACTTATTTATGCATTTTCCCACATTATTAGACATATTTGGACGGACGCGACTTGTATGGTGGCAAGTACGTTAGGTCTAATTGAGCGATGATGGTGGAGCTGTTGTCCTTCATGAAATGTCTTTTAAATTTTAATTCCCAGAACTACGTATTGACTTATGACAAATCAAATTACAAGTTGTGACGTTGATGGTTTTACCTGAAGGGTTAGTTCAGATGTTTTTGAAGTGGGGTTCTGTGGAGAACTTTGGAACAATTAATATTTCACCTGTTGTAGATAGCTCTTTGAACAAACTCAGCTGAGAGAAATAGTTTAATTCTGACTGGACTGATGAGTTGTTGGATAGTCTGAATGGAGCCAAGATCAAAGTGGATTGTTGTCGTTATTAAACGACTCCAGTCTCAAAAGGTTTAGGTGAGTCACCATCAGGCTCGCATTGCAAACTATTCTGAGAGAAATATTATGATACTCCTGCTGGAAGTGCTACAGCTGCTGCTACTGCTGCTACTTAAGCAAGGCAATACTGACAGCAACACAAAGGTCAATATAAATAATTAAAAAAAATAACTGAACCTCTATGAAGTTTTGGAGCTGGAGTTATTTGACGGCGACACCAGTTCGCTTCAGTCTTGGCCTCGGTCAGGTTAGGTCAGGGATCTGCAACGTTTACAATCAAAAGAGCCATTTTATGCCTTCGTACACTAAATTAAAAGTGCTCAGCCGCAATATGCTACAACTGTGTTTATCAACTCATGGGCCACTTTAGGTTTGTTGGAAGGGGCTTTTGTGGCCACTAGGGGTGACATTATAAAAATAAAGAACTAATAATTTCTATTTTTACATTTTAAGACAAATAAAAAAACATATCCTTTAAAAGAGAGGGTTTGTTAATTAATAAAATCTATGAACCATACAAACCTAGGTATTTTTTTAACTGAGGAAAAATGAATTAAGTATAGAAATAAAGCATAAAGTTAAATTTTTACTCCTTGTACTTGTTCCAATATCCATATATTTGCAAATGAAATTACATAAAAAGTGCTAAAACTACCGTAGTGGTTTTTTGTTGTTTGTATAACAACCAATTCAGTTTTGGTCCTTGAAAGAGCCGCTGCAGAGGGACCAAAGAGCCGCATGTGGCTCCAGAGCCGCAGGTTGCAGACCATTGGGTTAGATCATCAGTCTGCTCAGAATAAAAAAATACTGTAGTTGTTTTTCCAAACTGAGGTTTTCAAAGAGCCATCTGCAACAAGTAAGATACTTGGTGACATACTACCATATTTGTCGGACTATAAGGCGCATTAAACGAAACAAAACAGTCAGATAAGTGAAACTTTATTAAACTCATTCACAACAACCTCATGAAATCTGTTCGAGGGCAGTAAGCTCAACCAGAATTAATACAGAAGGCTCGTTGTCAATTTTTGAGAAAAATTAAAGGATTTTAAGTGCGCCTTATAGTCTGAAAAATACGGTAGTTGTTTTACTCCTTCCGCAGATCCCATTTCAAAACGTTTCAGCTGTTTCTTTCAGCCAGACTTTAGCAACTTGAATACATTTAAAGATAATAATAAAAAAAACATTGATAACCAGTTCTCTGAGTAGACGCATCACTGAGTTTTTAATATTATAATTTGTGCTGCAAATACTGAAAACAGTTCTACTAAACCACCAAAACTAAATGCAGTATTCAGTATTTTTGACAAAGACATCTCAGGAAACATCCTGATCGCTCGAAACCACAAACAGGTTTGTCAAGTGTCTTTTTATAGAGATATTAAACTTCTTTATAATCCTCCCATCACCTGCTGCTCCTGCTCCACATGTGTTGTTGCTTTAACCTCAGAGCCCTCGGCGTGCATTAATATCAACGCTTCTCCCTCACCCTGTGCTTCCTGATGTCGTTCAGGCTGCGGCGCGCCACCACTGTGCGTACCTGGTGCAGCAGCACAGCGCGGGCTTCCTGGACGCCGGAGGTGACGAGAGCTGGCTGAGCAGCTTCGAGCGCACGCCCACCAAGCTCCGCAGCCTGCAGACGCTCAACAAGCTGCTGGCGCACAGACCGTGGCTCATTACGCAGCAGCACATCCAGGTCAGACACGCCGCCCACTCGCTGCCTTCTCGTTTGCTCGTACTCTTGTCAGATAATAGTGAAATGATCTGATGCGTTATTTATTTTTTTTAACTTGTATCTAAGCTCACAGCCTCACTGAGTCATCCACCACATCCTATTTAGAAGCTACTCGTTAATGGACCTTTTTAATCTGCAGTAATTCCGTTTCAGACATTTGGTTACCCTCGTTTGCATCATCACCCGTAGTGGGCGTCGGTTGTTTTGCTATTTGCTTCTGTAACGTAATGCAAAGGATTGTGGGATATTTTTTTTTGCGATGCTTCACCTGCTTTGAAAAGAGTATTTTTCAAGTTCAAACCCTTCTGTCTTGGCGCGCTTTGGTTTCCTCAGACCGTCTAAAGTTGGTGATTTTAATGCGTTCTCTTTTCCTCCTGCTGTAGAGTTTAAACTTTAATTATGTGACGGAGAAGGATTTGTTTACGCACGGAGTCTGGGAATCATCTCCTGAGCCCAACGCAACGGTTTCCACTAAACAAAGCCATCTGTTTTTTTTTATTTTATTTTATTTTTTTTATGCTGTTCTGTCTAAAACACGTCTGCTCAATGTGAAGTTGGAGTCGCGTCCATCGTGAATTCAGTTTTCATCCAATAGTTTAAATCTTTCCGTCAGATTTTGTACTGCGGATGAGAAAATATCTCAAACGTGTTCCATTTTTTTAATTTGACCCCTTTTTTTTAGTTGTTTGGTTACTAACCTGTAACAAATTAACCACTTTGCCAGTTTGTCACAGTCCAAACGTGTTTAAAACTGTATTATTTACTTTAAGTTGATGCGGAACCTGATTCATCCCTTCTGCCCGCAGGAGCTGGTGAGTCCCGGAGCAGAGCCCCGCTGGTCCCTGGCAGAACTGATCCACGCTGTGATACTGATGGCCCACACCCACTCCCTCTGCTCCTTCGTGTGGGGGTGCGGTATAAACCCTGAACCCGACCACATCGGCGGTTACACCTTCCAGCCTCCTTCGCCCAATCGCCTCCCACGCAGCCCTCACAGCCCGGCCCCCGAGGACGGCAGGCACGAGGTGAGCCGGAGTTACTCCATCACCTGTCGTGAGCGCGTTTGATTATAGGGGTGGGCGATATGGCTCAAATTTTATATCATGATATTTCAGAGCATTCTGACGATAACGATAAATTTCGTGATATATATATTTTTTACCGGTATTATCGTGAACGATATATGGCCCAGCCCTCTTTGATTAATTTCATCTCTGCTCCACCAGTTCTACCGCTTCAACAAGACAAGTTTCTATTGAACTTATTGTTTTTAATCTTCTCCAGCTGGTGGACGGAGCGGTGGAGGTGGAGGCGCTGATGAAGAGAATGGTGGAGCTGCAGCAGCAGCAGGAGGAGGAGGAGTGCACGCAGGAGGAGATGGCGACGCGCTTCGAACGGGAGAGGAGCGAGAGCATCCCCACAGGTGCAGCAGACGTGGCTGCTTCTCTGCGGCGGCGGCGCCCGGCTCCGCTCTGACGTTTCTCTTCTGCGTCTGTGTGTGTGTGTGTGTGTGCAGCGGTGGTGCGGGGAGCTCCGCCCGACCTGGTGCTGCGCCTGGTGGAGGAGCCGGAGTTCAGATACGAGGACTTCGCCCCCAGAGGAGAGCACTCGCCACCCGTCCTGCGAGCACAGGTTTGTTAGGAGCGCTTTGTTTGAAGAGGCTTATCTGGATTTGAGTCATGACGTTCTTCTTAACGTTGGCGTGTGATCTTCAGGACTACTCGTGGGAGGACCACGGCTTTTCTCTGGTCAACAGACTACTTCCAGACATGGGCCAGCTCCTGGATGAGAAATTCCAGGTACCTACACGTTTCAGTGATGCACAGTGTACGGTAATCTAAACAGGGGGTTCCCAACCCTGTTCCTTGAGGAACACCATCCTGCATGCTTTAGTTGTTTCTCTGCTCCACCACACCTGATTCAGTGATTTAATTACTTCATGTTCAGCAGAAGCCTGTGACTTACCCATCGATTAAAGTCAGGTGTGTCGGAGCAGAGAAACAACTTCAATATGCAGGATGGTGTTCCTCAAGGTCCAGGGTTGAGAACCCCTGAATTCTAATAGAGCTAAAATATGTATGATGTCAGTGGTTCCCAACTCTGGTCCCTGAGGAACACCATCCTGCATGTTTTAGCTCTTTCCCTGCTTTTGACACACCTGATTTGAATGATTTGTTGATTAACTTGAGGAAGTAATTAAATCATCGAATCAGATGTGTTGAAGCAGGGAAACTGCTAAAACATGCAGGGTGGTGTTCCTCAGGGACCAGGGTTGGGAACCACTGGTTTAGGCAAACCTACAAGCTAACTGGAGAAAAACAAGCTAAAAAAAAAATAAAATAAAAAATTGCCAGACAACTTAATTTTCCCCACTAGCCTGTGGAAAAGTTGTCTTGTATGAAACTCATTTGTGCTAAAAAGACTTGGGGCAGCTGCTGCAGAGCACCTACTGCCAACTTTTCTATTCTTATACTGGAGTTTGAGCTTAAATTAAACTCTTTCAGGAGTAAAAATCGCCCTCAGTGATTCTCAGAGATGAGTTTTATAGAACCTGACCTCCAGAAGACGTGAAAATGACACGCGCTGCAGTTTCAAAGAACCAGAACAGTACAGGACCTGAAACAAACGTGTAGGCACCAGGTTTTACCCCACGGTCACATTGAGTCATTTCGTCTTTGGCAGCTATCACAGCTGTAAACATCTGTAGCAACGAAAAGTCTTTCCGAGGAAAACCATCAGAAGGCAAACTGGTTATCTTGTAACAAGGTGATTTATGGGGATGGAGAGCTGATTGTGGATGTTTATCGGTGTGCAGATGTAAAACAGCTGCTTTGATCAACTTCTGATGCAACTCCTCAGGTTGTGAGCAGCTTGACGTACCACAGGATGGCCATGCATGAAGGTGTGGACACCTACACCCTGAGGAAAGCTCTCTGGAACTACATCCACTGCCTCTACGGGATTCGGTGAGTGCGTCCTCAACGCTCAACCGAGTTAAGCGTCCTCTGCCCCCCTAACTTTTCCTTTCCTGCCCGGCGCGCGCAGCTACGACGACTACGACTACGGCAGCGTGAACGTGCTGTTGGAGCGCTCCCTGAAGGTTTTCGTCAAAACCATGGCCTGTCATCCGGAGCAGACCACAGCTCGCGTTTACCACGCCTTCTGGAGGCACTTCAGACACTCTGAGAAGGTACGAACGAGTTCCGGCGTGCACCCGGCTCGACCTCCGCCGTCACAAACTGCTTGACATTTGGTCCCTGCGAAGAATGAATCGTTGGCATTTCCAAATGTCCTTTTTCTCCTTTTTTCTAAATGTCGTCAGAGGCAGAAGCTTTAGCGTGAGGAGCTGTTTCACCCCGTTATCTAAAGTTAGTGACGCCTGTTTGTCCTTTCACGTTCTTTTCCCAGGTTCACGCTAACCTCATCGTGATGGAAGCTCGACTACAGGCCGCCCTTCTCTACACCCTGCGCGCCATTACGTGCTACATGAGATGACACGCTGTCGTACGCCTTTTAACAGATGTTGAGCCAGCTGTGATGGGCAGTTTCATCACCACGCACTACAGTGAATATTTGCAAACGCACATCGTGTAAATTCAGTGTTAATATTCTGATGCTGCTTGTGCAACTTGGATGCACTTAAAGGACTTGTTTTGCACCGTCTTATCTGGACTCATACCCCTGCTGGAGCCTCGAGTCTTGTTCTGATGATCTTGCACGTGTTCCTGGCATATCGACACGCTACATGTCCGTTACGCCAGCGCACTTCGCTCTGGCGTTAAGAAATCACTGTATGTAAAGAGCTTTTGTTGTTCCTTTGACAAATCACCAAGCCTCCGTTCCTTTTGTCTCCTACAAGGCTGATTTAAAAGGAATATATTGTTTTATAAGCAATAAAGTTAATTTTGTTATTAATAAATTGTGCTTTGTTTTTGTTTGCTTTTTAGGAAACTTATTTAATAAAGTGTCTGCAAGGTCTTACATGTAATAAGTAACGCTTTTAGGCTTTTTTTTTAGGATTTAAATGTGTTTAAATTTTCTATTTTAGGTGCTAAAATACATATAGTTGCATCCTAAATTTGTATGTTTGTTAGAAAGTTGTTTTCCCCTTGATGGAAACACATTTGTAAGGAAGATGCATTTTGGGATTGAGCAGCGAGGATGTGTTTGTCGGTTGTACCCATGGAAAAAACTTTTCAAGTCTCCTCCAAACATTTTGCTGTTCTTTTAATTTGTGCCCTGGGTACTGACTGTCAGGTGCCGGTGAACAACTACCAATACGTACTTTGATCCCAAGTCTATCCTCCAAGATGAGCTCACTCCATCAGTGGTTTCGTTAGAGACGGCCTCCAGAATTTGAGAGTGTAGAGCATATGTGTCAAACTCTAGGCCTGGGGGCCAAATGTGGCCCTCGTTGACATCTGCCCCCTCCCCAAGATGATATGAGAGATGTAAAATACTTCTGTCTCTTGATTTTTTTCCCAGTAATCTTTGATCATGATGTTGAAAGCACAACAGAGAACATCAAATGAGACCAGTCAAACACTTGTTGAGGAACCTGTGACCAGTAAAAGATGTTGGGTGTCTGAGTTTATGTAGATTCTTAAATTGGCCCTTACTTTGAACAGGGTTTTAATTTTAACCCCCTTTTGTAAGTGAGATTGACACCCCTGGTGTAGAGGAAGGACTGGCCTGCCTCCAGTGCCTACTTCAACCACACTGAACAGCTGTGGAACCTTCTTGGGTGTGTTGATTGTTCCAGGGTGACCAGAACATCCATATTGGCTGACTTGCAATGAATGCTGATTGAGAGTGTGATGCCCTCTTACAGCAGTGTGTGAGCAGAATGAGGAGGTGTGTGGCTGTGTATGGTTCTTCCACATGCCACTGAGACCCTTGTTTATTAAATTAAATATTTAAATTGCTAATATATCTTATTTCTTTAGTCTTCAATCATCTAATCTAACACCAAACAAGTCTATAACAGAACAAACAGAAGATTTGACAAGTTTTTCACACAGTTATTCAACCCACAATTTCATTTTCCTAACAAAATACCATTCAAGAGGAAAACCAACTGGATAGATTTACTGCCATAAAGCACTGCTACAACAAAAAAATATTCACCCAAACACCTGTTTCACCATTTTTTGTACCAGTTTCTTTTTCTGTGACACTTTCTAAAGTGCACCTATTATGTGAAATTGTTTGATTTTTGTAAATATAATATATATCAGCGATTCAATTTTTGTAATTCGTGTAGATCTGAAATTTGAGTCAAAACTTGCAGCAACCCTGCTCGTTGTATATGCAGACATGTTGTGTGACCACTAGGTGGCAGCAGAGACCCTCTGAACAGAGGAGCGACACAGAACTTCACATGAGTTGGTGATGAAGTGGGTGGTCTTAAAGCCTTTATTCTTGTATGTGGGCAACCTTTCATTTGTTTTTTTTTTTAAGGAGGACGCGGATGTCACGCATCTTAATCATTCTCCTTCCTGTCGTTCACGCCTCTCGGTCAAAGTGTTGCAGCTTGCACATGCGCGAGCCGCTTTAAGCTAAGTTAGAGCGGGTTTCTGTGCGAGACAAACTCAGTTTTAGTTTTATTTTTTAACGTGACGCTCGTTTGTTTTTATGAAATATAAAAAAAGTCTTATTTTAGCTCTTCATTCGCTGTTAAATCTGCCACTTTTTGTCGCTTGCGGCGCTGACGTTCGTCCATTTATTTCCACACAGATCTGCTGCGCGCGCTCCTTCCTCTGGGCTGGCCCACAGTGCGCGCGCGCGATGGCTCACTTTTATGCGGCGCGCGGCTCTTCTCTGTAGTCGCCGACGGCGGGGTTCACCGACATCTGCTGCAGGTATGAAATTCTTCCTGTATTTTGATTGAAAACGACTTTTTTTATTTTTTAAAGTCCGCAGCGTGTTTTTGAAACACACAGTAATAAAAATGTAAAAACGAAGGACCGAGTAGATTTTACTCTTTAATGTTGCCGCTCAGGTGCTCATTTCTGTGAATAAGACGTGTTTTAAGGTAGTAAAAATACTTCGAAGTGTCTAAACTGAACTATCTGTGCTGCTCCATCCTTGCGGCTTTTACATTATTTGAAAATAGTTTTTCAAAGTGATGCCTTCTTTTTTTTATGAAAGTTGGAGAGCCTGTTTAAATAAAAGGAAGTTTGACAGCAGCTGTGTGAGAAGCTGATGATGAAGTGTGTTTTTTAGCTGTGTGGACTGATAAATACCTCAGAGGATGTTGTTTATATAAATCAGCTGCAAAACAATCATGTGAAAACTGGAAAGTATTAATAAAATAAATTAAAAAAAGGTTTCAGTCTTTCAGTGTGTTTGGGAATAAACGCTTGAAGGACATTTATGATTGAAATAATTCTCACATTGCTTTTGTTTTGATAAATATAATAATTTTTAATAATTCAGCGTTATGTTTAACATCATTTTAGTGTGTGTGGCCACACATCTACAGGAAACCACCCTGAGGAACAGATTGGACAGCCTGTTTCCATTACATCCATCAGAGGTGTTTCTCTTTAATCTGAGCAAACATCTCAGTGTTTTTGTGTGAAAGTTGGTTTCACAATCCTAAAAAGTTCAGAGCAGAGCTGTGTAGAAACATAACGATGAGAATTAGAAGATGGTGGGGGGGGGGGTGTGTGTGTGAAAAATCCACTATTGGTTTGTCCAAGGACTTCATCACTTCCTGTTTCTTTGCGAGGTCACTTCCCGTCTCTGGCCTCGGGGCTCGGCAGGAAGGAAAGGGACGTTGGATGTGGTTTCTGCTGGACATACCAGTTGAAGCTCATTCAGGATAAAGTACGACACCTGCGCTTGTCCATGCCACAGATCTCCTGATGCTTTTAAAAGAAATGGGGTCAAACTGACCAACAGTCTGGTTATGTCCTCAGTTTTCCACTGCTTCCTTCATCCTTCTCCGTTCTGTGTGCACCTCTGAGTGTGTGAAGGTCCTGTTGTCCTATCACTCCTGCCCCACTCACACTCTGCATCCTGTTGAGTTTCCTGCGCTGGAGGCCGAGTTAGACCGAGAGGAGCTTTGAGAAAAAGGTAAAAGGTGAGCGAGAGAATCTTCACTGGATTTGAATAAAATCACTATAAATAAAAAAAAGGGGGATTCGAAGGATTTTTTTGTGTGTTTTGACAAAGAAAGCACAGGAAGTTTTCCCACAGGGAGCGGCTTATCTGCAGTTTCCCTGCGCAGGAAAAGGGTGTGTCATCTGGATCTGGATGTTTGTGAGTGTGACGGCGGTGATGGAGGGTGATGTTATTGTGATGGTTTTATAGGAATGCACAGAAGGCTCGCTGGTGGTTTTCAGGTCAGAATGTGGCTGCTTCCTTTTATTGTTCAGAGCGAACACGCTGGCCTGCTGTGTGGCCGTGGAAACGGTCCCCCCTGAACTTATTCAGTGCATTTTATTCTGCGGTCACACCTATTTTCACAGCAGCCATGTCAGCGGAGCGTAACGGTCCGGCTGCGTCATTACTCGTTAGTGGAGCTTCTGCAAAATATGTTACATGGGGAACTTGATTTGGTGGATTGGTTGTTAAACAAGCAGGAACTTTCCTAAACATAACCGACTGATACTCTTTATGTATTTCTTCACATAGCATGAAACACTTTAAAGTCCAAACAGCCGACAAAGAGCTTTTTAATCAGGCTTTGAGGCCTTTTTTTGGTGTATTTGTTGTTGGTTTAATTTAAAACTGATAGTGTTGGTATTTGTGTCTAGAATTCTGGTGAAATAGCTAATCGATGAGTCAAAATGCTATTTTTTTTTTTTTTTTTTTTGGAAATAAAACTATGCAAATGCATAAATTCCATTTTAAAAAGACTGAAAGCTTCTGTATCACGTTATGAACAATTTCAGGTGTAAAAACAAAACCAAAAGCTTAAAAAGAGAGGTTCATTAGAATGAACCTCACTCCGATAACAACACCACAACCGTCTCAACAACCACAATACTGTTTTTTTTTTTTTTTTTTTTTTTTCATTTTT
>JARVGV010000630.1:14740969-14755477 GCA_031762435.1 Hypsolebias longignatus | reverse complement strand
CATCCATCCATCCATCCATCCATCCATCCATCCATCCATCCATCCATCCATCCATCCATCCATTCATCCAGCCATCCATCTTTTTAAAATCTTATAAAACATTTTTTTTAACTTTGATTTAGTCTTTTAAGTGTTTCAGTGTTCCTCCCAGTGTCCCGTGCCATCAGTTCACTCTTCTTCATGAGTTTCTGCTCCTCAGCTCCTGCCCCGCCCTCTCTCACCTGTTTCCTGTTGTCATTTGGCCCAGGTGTCTCCGCTCCTCTCACCAGTCCCTGTGTCCATAACATCCCTCAGCTTTCTCTTCACCTTCAGTCTGTGCACGCTTCATGCCATGTCTGGGTCTCCTCAGGTTTTGGTTTGTAATTTTTGCCATCACATCAACCTTTTATTTTTTTTAATTACTTTTTTTAAATATATATAATCAAATTTGTGGGTCCAACTTCCACAGACTGACACTGATACACAAAAACACAGAAGGAAGACATGACATTTAAAATATGTAAAGTGTTTAAAACGACTCAAGAGTGACCAGATAGAAAAATAAAAGCATGATAATAAAACAACTGGATGATGGGAAAGTAAAGAACCATCACAGAGAATCTACAGAATGTACAAATTGGCACACAGGAGTAAAAACAAACGTTTGTTCTGAGTGGGAGGATGTTTACAGATGTCCACACCCAGAAGCCCTTTAACATCGCTCCATGCAGATGGTTTAGAAAAGCTAATGAGCCCTGATGCTGTGGAGTCACGCAGCAGATGTTGAGTCCAGCTCTGTGAATTATTACCTGCATGGCAGCACAGGTGAGGGGCAAGCCCTTCACTGACCCCAGATCAGAGAAAGATGGCAGCTGTTCTGTCTGTGCTCATGTTGTCTCCATCCCTCTGTCACGCTGAACATCTCCAAACCTTCTCTCCCCTCGCTGCTCTCTGGCTCCCTTTCTTTTCCTCTTTTCTTCCTTCCTCTCACTCTCTCTTTATCTGCCCAAGGCTGAACTGACTCATTCCAGTGCACCCCTCCTGCTCCGCTCAGAGGTTGCCATGGTGACCACAGGGTTCATTGTTAGGAGCAGAGAGGAGGGGGACTTGTGTAAAAGTGTGTGCGTGTTTTATACGTTGAGGAGCCTCAGGCAATTATCAGCAGGCCTGGGGTCAGCGCCTGCGACCCCGCTTCCTTCAGCGCTCGCTCGCTGTCATTCATATGCATTATTCAACCTCGGGCTCGCTGCTGCTTCTTGCACCGTTGTCTTTGGATTTTGATAAACAGTGTGGTTGCGATGTTCTCAGGTGGGACCCAGAGCGCTGAGGGTGCAGCGGTGGGCGGCGAACGAGCCGTCCTTCTCGGCCGAACTCGATTGTTTCACCACGTACATCACAAGGCCGCAGGTAGGCTGCACGAAACAGGTGAAGCAAATAAACGCGTCCACACATTTGTAGGTGCAAGCAGCAAGTGTGAAAATAATCGTGTCAAATGTCCAAAAGCGTTGCCATTAACATGTATGTGCACGCTTTGAAAGATATTTTGAAGTTTATTGTTAATACGCATAAACATTGCATGAACTGGGTCAAAATTAAATCCAACCCCAGTTCTGAAAAAGTTGCAAAACATAAAAATAACAGCAAGCAATGGATTGCAGATGTCATAAACCTACATTTTACAATGAAATGTAAAAATATCAAATTAGAAATTGTACCTTTTTTATGGTAATTTTCACATTAGATAGAAGCATGTATGGTTGCATAAATTTCTGGATGGTATAAAACTAAAGTTTTAACCATGACGGTGACAGAGAACTGGAGGCAAATATAACCAAAATGCACAAGTCAGAATTATTATTTAAAATATTTTACTAATTTAAAACAATTATGGTTTTAACAAGAAAACTGCTAAAATCTGAGGAAAAAAAGTCACTTTTTTGCACCGGATGGGTTTTTGGTGTCTTATTATATTTTAAGATTTTTTTTTGTTTGTTGGACTTGTCTGGTTTATATAAAGTACTCCCCTCAAAGTCTCCAGTTCAACATCTTACATTTAAATGGAGACTTTTAAAAATATATTAGATATTGCCAAGACTTAACAACAATCAATAAAACCTTCACATTTACAACTATCTTCACTTGTTCCTCTGCAGACTGGTGTGTGGGTTAACAGTCAGGCTCCGTCAATGTGTTGGCAGCAGGTTCCTGCCAAATCCAGAGCCAGTAAGTAGTAAGGATGCTTCACACTGGAAACTTCCTCAAACGCGTCAAAGCCATATAGACTCCAAAAAGTCTGAGCTCATGTTTTATTCCCCAGAGATCTTCTCAGCTGCAGAAGCTAACGCTGTTAGCTCAGTGACAGCTGCCAATCAGAGCTGCCTGTCCCATGGCTTCATTTACATAAATAAACATAGATTTATATATGTTCATGCTTAATAAAGTGCACACTTATCTTAAAATACATTTATAACCACAGGCTGCAGATCAACCATTAGTGTAGATGCTAACCTAAGAGTGAAAAAAAAAGCTACTGTGATAATCATTGTGCTTTAACTTTGGTAATTTATTTTAAAAAAATTATTTCAAGGCAGTTACTAAAGACAATCATCCTGCAATAACTTTATTACTTACAGACATTGTTCAGGGTTCAGTGAAGAAAAGATGAAAAAGGACACAGCTTCACTTGGAGTTTCAACTACAGGAAGCTACGGTAGCCCCACTAGGACAAATGCCTCTGCCTAGCAACTATACTTCTGATGCCTTCTTGTTTTCTGCACAGATTAATGTTTGCAAAATAGATTTTTGACTTCCCATTTGATGCATTGTATTTCCCACTTCTGCTTACCATGCACCGAATTGTCCGATTTGGATTTTTCTTTGTGTTTCAACTTCCTGGTTCAGTTTGGTCGTCTACTTTTTATTTCTATAGATGGTTCAAAGTAAATGGTTGAACCTGATAGAAGGTGTCTACAAGTGGAATTATATTTTTTTAGTTTTTCAGCTATAAGTTAAAATATTTAAAATTCACATGATGGTTTCCAGGGAATAAAGATGATTAAAAATGTCTCTGCAGATAAAAAAGTCCTCTCAAATCTCACAATACTGGCCATCAAACCATGTATTTTGCTTTAACGTCCTCTGTTCTCATCTGAATGGTAATTCTTTTGGCAGACGCCTCTCTGAGCTCTATCCAACTCATCTCATGTCTTTCTTCTCCTCTGTTCCCAGCTGAACTGCTCCAGAGTTTTACCTCCAGGGATGGCTCAGCCAACACAGCCTCCTGTGGCTCCAGCTCACTGGCTGCTGTGTGTTGAAGAACAGCTCCTTCCAGCTGCAGATACACCCTGTGTTGCATACTCCTTTAGGTCCGCACCACGTACTCATGCCAATGCATTCATACTCTGGCCCAGCTGGAATAAACTATGCAATGCATATTTAATCACGCATGCAAAATCTTTAACTGACGTCTGCGTCCCCACCTCCTTACTCTTCCTGTTTTTGTCTCTTTTTTTTTTTGCGTTCCAGTCTGGACGGAGGAGACGCGGACTTCCTAAAGACTGTGTCAAGACTAGGATGTGAAGTCCACGGTTTCAACCCCAGCACCTCCAGCACATCAGACGATGGGATTGGCAACAGCTTGGCTAGTAACCGTGGCAACAGAGGCGGTGTCAGCCAGCACGAAATGTGGCTGGAGTGGCGAGCTCCGAGGAGGCGCAAACACAAGACAAGAGGGAACCTGGGCGGTGTTTCTCAAACACTGGCAGATATGGCTGCTTTGGGACATCACACTGTAAGAGATGCACACACACGCACACACACACCTACATACACACCTGCAGGGAGACAGAAAGAAACACCTCCAAACAAACATACCTTAGAGTCTTTTCACCCTGACAAACCCAGAAAGCTCATTTTCTTGGCCGTCGCCATAGTAACAGGGCTCTGGGCCATCTCTGGCTGCCATGGCAACAGTTTAGGTGAATCAGTTACATCCGGCAGCCACAAGAGGGAGTTATGCACCTGCAGTTGGAGCCCCTTTTGTATGAATGCAATACAAAAATCAAGGTCCAACCTTGGAGGAATGCTTATCACCCGCCACCTTTCATCCTGCAGTTTTAGACTGAGATCTGTTGAGAAGTGGTTGTTTTAGTCAAACTCTAAAAAATACATTATGCACTCTTCTCATATGATATCACAAACCAGAGTATGTGTTGTGAATGTCTCTCAGCTACCCCATCACATTTAGCTCGATAACTGTAAGCTTAGCTGAGTTTTAGATACTTTTGTGGCAGATGATGTTGATTAGCTGCAGCAGCCATCTTGACCTGAGCTGACTCCAAAAATATATCAGTTCCACGTGTGCATCCAGTGATCACTTTCTGAAAGTTTAGTGAACATTTGTCAAGTGGTACACGAGATATTTTACTAACAGACCAACAGAATTCACTCTCAGTAGTTAATGCTAATGTTTTAATCAAATACACTGTGTAATGAGTAGCACTTGGAGTGGTTTTCTTTGACATATAGCCAGCATTGTGTTTTGTAAGTTTAGTTGACTGGGAGCAATTTTAAACTGTTTGCTCCAAAGTTGAATCGGTTGAAGACGTGTGGCCGATGATTATTTCCTGAAAGTTTCGTTAAAATACGTCTAGTGGTTCGTGAGATATTCTGCTAACAAACAGAGCAGACTCTAAATAGTTAGTAGTAAAATTTTAAACAAAGATCTGGTGCAAACTGCAAACATTCGGAAACTGTTTTTGAAATCAGCCTCAGTTACTACCACACTGTTTTTTTTTTCTCTCTCAGTATCTATAAAACTGATGGAATTATAACAACTTTTGTGTTTTTGAAAGTTAGTTAGTGGGGGCAGCCATCTTGAATTGGGTTAAGTGCAAAGGTCAATCATTTATGGGGTACCTCTCTGAATCTGTTTGTCTTTTACTTCTTTGTTGAAACAATAGTAAAATTCAGTGTAAATGAAAAAAGAAACAGCACGATTCTGTGAATAATTGATCAATTTCTTAATTTAAGGTTCTGTTAATTAACTTTTTTTCCCCTCAGGTCCATTTCATGTATGTTGACCTCCTAAGTTCTGAGTGGCGGGTTTTTCAAATCTGGATCGAAGTGGGAACTATCCGAAACATCCATCATCTGGTTGCCACGGTGCACCTGCACTGGGCCGGGTTCGAGGTGGGCGGAACCGACGAGGAAGTGCTCCACTACTGGTTCAGCGTCCTCTGGGGAATCGAAGCTTCTGGACTCCACCTGGTTCACAGCTCACCTGGAAGTGGTTACGGCGTCCTGAAACATTCAGTGGCGGACGCTCGCAGCTCTTACACTCTCAGCTGGGTGAACACACACACACGTCACCGACACTCACACACAAACATGGACCGAGCTGAGCATGCTGCTGTGGATGATGTCACACAAACATGTAAAGATAATTGAAAACAGTTAAATGTTTGTGGCACGTTTCTCTTGAGGGTTTTAAGAATATTTCTTCGCATGAGAGCTCCCTCTAGTGGTCAAAAATATATTACATTCAGAGTTGTAAAGTAAAGTCAACAAATGAGAAAAAATATCAATTTAAAATACAGTTTTATCTATATTGTTTTACTGAAAACACATTTTGTTATATTTTTATGAAAACCCAAAAAGATTTTTATGCGTTATAATTGTTTACATCGAAGAGTTGAAATTAAAGTGAGACTTTCTGTGCTTGTATAAATATTATAGCCTGCAGCATTGTTTGTTTTCTGCGGTGTATGACTGGATGTGCTATAAAACAAGTCAAACATCTTAATGTTCAGCTACAGCAAATACAACCAGGTCAATAAATATTTCAATTTAGGTTTTCTTGTCTCTTTACACCAGAACAAACTGATGAATGTGTGACTAAAACATGGACTTTCAGCTTTTATTCAAGGCTTCCAACAAGTTACCATTAAATAAGCTGTCTTTACCCCATCTTTTTTATTGTGTCCTTCCTTTTTTGCAGGCTTATAAGTACAGTATTCCTAATTATTGCTATTAATCGTAACAATTATAAATACATTAACATCATCTTGTGTTCAGTATTTTGTCTTTAGATCTTTTGTCAGGTTTAGGTTTTCTGTATGAGTTAGTTTTTTTTATTATCTTTTTTTATTTACCTAGTACACATGGACCATCCACAAATGTTTTTATATATCTTCACCTTTTTTTTTTCATCCACGAACATGTAAAATAGTATTTGTGTCTTTTGTCTGCTCTTCAGATTGTCTTCATTAAACAAAAATCATGTTCAGCCGCGTGTGAGTGACTCAGCTCTCCATCATTAATAAGACCTCAGGATGCAGTCGTGGTTTATTTTAAGGCATTATGAGAGTTCTACGATGGAGTTAAATTCAAAGCAGTCTGCTCCTCAAATAGTGTTAAATTATTTTTATATACAGTATATGAATGTTTCCGTTCAATGCCCTGAAATGACTTCTGTTGAGAGGCGCTATATAAATAATCTGAATTGAATCGAATTAATCCTGTGTGTTGTGCACCAACAGAACAGCAATACAAATTGTTCACTTGAGTTGTGTGGGCTACTACCGTAATCCTGCAGGTGTGGCTGCATTCTTTCTTTTCAAGACGTTTCAGGTGGTGAAGAGGCCACAATTATAGAGTTTCTCAATCTTTTTGTCCTCCATTGTTGCACCAACACAAGACTATAAAACAAAATTGAGTGATTTGAAATTTTATAAGGCCTTTTTTTAATAGAGCAGTTGTTTTGGTTTTCTTTTGCATGAAGAGATTTGGCAATTGTTTCTTGATGGATGCCTTTCCTGATGCAGCTTGGGCTCAAACCTACAGCCCTAGGATTGTGAGACCACGGCACTGACCACTGAGCTATCGCAGCCTAGTAGAACATAATAAAACTGGACGTTTAAGCAGTGAACCATTTTTTTTAATCCAAATTTAAATTTTATTACAACTATAAAATTTGTTTCGAGGCCATGTTTACCACTGTGAAGCATACTCTCTTTTAACACCACTCTGTAAACCTCTAAGAAGGACAGCTGATAAGAGTTTTTTGGGGGAAGTTATCAATTCAATTCAGTTTACTGTATTTATATGTAGTGCCATATCACAACAAAATTGTCTCAGGGCACATTACAGGAGCATTCACATACATAGAAAATCCAATTAGTGTCCTGTTCTTGTCTGATAGGATTCTATCTGTACAGAAGTCCTTGGTATTCTTTGCTGGATGGTATATGTTGTACTGTAAAGAAACCTGCATGTTTTTTCTGCATTGATGGTGCCTCCAGATGCTGCATTTGCCTTAAGCACTAATGTGTCCCCATACCATCAGGGAGGCAGAGCTGTGTGCTGATAATGGACTGCATGGTCCCTCTCCTCTTCTGTTCCTGACCCCATAATGTCTGTCACAGAATCAGATATGTTTTTAAAGCAGTGCCACACATTTCTCCCATAAAACTCAAAATTGTCTTATTTACCCCTAAATGGTACCATTTCTAAGTTTTAACATTTGATTTGTTTATTGTACTCTGCTGTGAATAAATATGGGTTTAGGAGATCTGCAAATCACTGCATTCTGCCAACTTTTTCTGAATTGTGGTATGGTCCCATTAGTAATTAGTCATATCCCATTCTCCCTCCTTCCAAATACAGTACAGTAAATGGTTCCAGTGATGGGATTAGCAGCTTATTTCAGAGTAAACGTTTGCGTTGTATTGCAAGATTTGAGATGCCCTTATTGCGAAATTCAAATAAACATGGCAGTGCATGTTTGAAACGTTACTTTACCTGAGAGCTTTGCTTTAGGTCCTCTCTGATGAAGCACTTCCAGTTGAAATCGGCTGAGCTGTGGTTCAGGAAGTCCATTTCGACTGTTTTTAAGTTTTGTGGATAGCAGTCATTCCTCGGACGCGTTCCGACTCGCTGGAGCGCACGTCGGAATGCTGCGCTGCCTCCACCCTCCCTTACGAAAATTGCGGACAGACGTTCGCTGCTAGTTTGGGTGGAGTTGCGCTCTTTGCGTTGACGTATCCGCTTCCGGTTTTCTGCCACGGCTAAATGACAGCCGCGACAGCCAATCAGTTTCGAGGAGCTCGATCTGACAGCCAATCAGAAGTTCGCAGTTCGGGTTCCTTCGGCGAGCTGTTTAGCTCGAGCTCCTTCACCTCACCGCTCAACGTTTTCACCAGGAAATCTCGAGAGAAATCAAAGAGCGGGGGTTAAAGAGGGACTACACGCTTTCAAGATTTAACGGTGAGTGAAAAATAATTTAGTTAGAGTAGTTTTTATAAAGTGACGGGCCTAAATGTACATCTGTTTGGCTGTTCCTTCGAGATAAGAGGCGCCTGCAAAGTTTACTTCCTGCTCCGACGAGGCCGAAATCCCAACTTTTACACTTTAGCCTGTTTTAGCTAATGTCGCGGGCGTAAGAGTCCGGACGATTTTTCTCGTCTTTTTTATGTATGAAAACAGAATTCCCAAGTTTTAAACGATGAAACGAAATGAACCAGTCAGCTGGAGACGAACGTGATCTGTGGAAGAAGTTTTTCACGAAGTGAGTAAACTCCACGGTCACGTCGCTTCATTTTGGCTAAACTAAATAAATCTCGAAGGACGAGATGTGTTTGACTAACAGTCCACTTGGTGACTTTTAAACAGTGCTTCGTCACTGTTTTGACACGAATCACTTGTAATTAAGGAACCAAAATAGGAAGGGTGTATTATTTTTCCAGAGTCGTCATCTATGAGGGCCTGATGGGAGCTTTTATTTTGAAATTATTCCATTAGGTTTTGTTTCTGAGAGCTTCACAAATATATTTACACTGCTGTGAACATAAACTCTATACAAATAGTTTGTGGAGTGATTGTTGCTGAGCTGAGCAAAGCTACAGTTTTGGTTTTGCTTCTGCTTTGTTGTCTAGCTCAGTTATTTATACATCTGTGTTACTAAAGAGGAGCCTGGGACTGACTTGTCAAGTACTGTAACTGGATTTAATTGCACAGACCATGAAGTGTCGCAACACAAAATATCCATTTAAAAAAGCCTAATTTTATTTCAAAGAACCCAGATTTTCGTTACTTGGAATAGCTTTTTGTTGACGGAGTTATAAAGTGTTTTGTTTGTCAGACCATGTTATGCTCGATCATTTTTGCAGATAAAAACCAAGAGTTTGAACAAGTTATCTCACTGTAGCAAATCGATCGTAGCAAAATGCCTAAAGATGCTATTTTAATTTTTTTTTTTTTGCTAAATCTTGGCTGAAAATAAACAAATCTGCGCGAGTAATTGATTTGTTTGTAAGAGCTTGAATTAAAAATATACCCTTGGGTACACATTTGAAGAGAAGCTTGTGCTGTGTTAGTGTGGCTCTTATTGTTTTAATTTGTTGTGAACCATGCAAACAATCTAAATCGCCACTTTTACACTGAAACAGAAATTTTAATAATTTTTAAAGAGATCCTGATTCTCTAATCAATAGATATTAAGACTTTCTGAAAGGTTTTCTACACTTTAGCTGATTTTACACTCATTTTCTGACCAGTACCTGACCATGCCAGTTTGTGCTTAAATAAATGAGGAAAGTGAACAAGTGCCAAGCAAAAAAATAACAAGTGTCAGGCTAAAATCACTGTCCACAGCAGCTGGACATTGCATAGGTTCTGTAATAAGAAACATGGAGAAAAGAATCATCTGAAACTTGACAGTGCGCCTGCAAAATGCATCATTGTTTAGCTGATTATCTTTTGTACACTAAAGCTTCTGTTAGCTTTTTGGGAATCATCTTGTTGGTGCTAGAATACCAGTTTATAAGTCACATTACCATTTCCATTGAATAAATATGAACTAATTAGGTCTTTGGCAACCTGCTTGTAACAGAGTGCCTATTTAAAATGATCAACTTGTCTGTTAGGTTTTAACATAACTCTGGTTCATCTCTTGATTTAGACGTCTTTTTATGGGTTGTTAAGTGTCCTAACAAAAAAAAAAAAAAAAAACGTTTCTGTAAATGGTTAGGAATTGGACTGCAAATGAGCAAAAGAAGCAACCAATGTCTAAAGAAAAACTTTGAAAACCTTCAGGAAGTCTAAAAGAATATTGATCAAAACCACATTGAGTTTACAAGAACGTCTGGTATCGTGGAAGCAAAATATTAAAAAATGGGGGATGACAGGAGACTTATTATTATTATTATTTTTTTTTTAGCTGTATGGTAAATTAACACCCTGTCACTCAAATAACTCTTGTTTATTTTTTATTTTATTTTTATTTCGAACAGACAGAAAAGACAATCAAGAAAGAAAATGAAATAAAATAGGATAACACAAACTAAAAAAAAAAATTTATACGAATAATTATGCCCAAGTGACATGCAAATTTTTTGTTTTCTGTTCGAAAAGGAGCAGGTAGAAGATACAATATCTTATAATGTCCTGCCCCTTTCATCAATTTATAATAAATTAACTGTCAAATCACCAAAACGAGACCACTTGTTTCCACTTTACATTTTTACAATTATTTAAACATTATATCATCAATAGCAAAACACTCATCTTATAGAACATATTTTGCAATAAGCTCCTTTTTAAATGTTTTTTTTAAGCTGGTTTATATTTGTACTTTTTTTTAATTCATCATTCAATCCATTCCATACATTTACTCCACACACCGACAAACAAAAACCCTTCCTGGTTGTTCTAATACTGTACATTGTTTTTTAAAATGTTCTTCACTTCTTAAATTATAAACCCCCCCACTCTCTGTCACAAAACATTTTCTGTATATTGGGTGGAAGTTGATGATTTCTGACCTTAGACATGAATTATACAGTTTTAAATGTTACAAGGTCCCAGAATTTCAGTATACAGTATTTGATTTAAAAAAATAAATAAATACCTGGCTTGTGTGGTCCCAATATCCCACTTTATGTAGTATTCAGATTTTTTTTTTTGTACAACGTAAAATGAATGTAAATTTGTTTTGTATGTATTCCCCCTAAACTTCCACACAATATGTTAAATGTGGTACAATGAGTGTGTAATACAGAATATTCCTTTCCATCAGGGTTGGGCTGCCATAACCACCACACCCCACAATGCCTTTGGTGACGAGGAACATAGAGCCGCGGCATATGTGCCGTCAGACCATCCCCACCAACATCCGCAGTGAGCTGGAGTGTGTGACCAACATCAGCCTGGCCAACATCATCCGGCAGCTCGGCAGCCTCAGTGAGTCATGACTCAGTGTTTTTTTTTTTGTTTTTTTTAATGGTGTTGTGAGTTTGCAGTTCTTGGTGTGAGACAAAGTTTTTAATTTCGTTATATTATTTTGTGCAGGTAAATTTGCAGAGGATGTGTTTGGGGAGCTGTTTGTGGAGGCTGGAGCGTTTGCCACCAGAGTCAACTCACTGGGAGAAAGAGTTGATCGTCTGCAGGTTAAAGTCACCCAGCTGGATCCCAAAGAAGAAGAAGGTACGCTCTCCTACAGTTTTATTGTCGCAGTTTATGTTCTACAAGTTTCTGAAGATATTTACTTCCCCTCTTAAGCACCTTAAATGTTTAACAACCTTACTCATCTTCCTGTTTCTCGCAGTTTCTCTGCAGGCCATCACTTCCCGTAAGGCCTTCCGCAGCAGTCTGACCCAGGACCAGCAGCTGTTCACCAGGCCGTCTCTGCCGGAGCCTGTGCAAGAGACCTACGTAACCTGCAATCCTCCTCCACCCCTCAACCTGCTCAGCCAGTACCGGTAAGGTGGAGCTGCAGAACATGCAATAAAATACTGTGACTGTTCCTTGCACACACGTTAGTCTTGTCTGCTTTTAACTAAATCATTACAAGGGGAGTTAAATGTATTTTTCATAAATTGCCACTTATAAAGATCTCAGCACGTTTTGTTGCATTTTTGTCCACGAGATAAAACGTGAGTAATTCTCGAATCCTACGTCTGTTTGCAGGGAGGATGGGAAGGAGGCCCTGAAGTTTTACACCGATCCCTCCTACTTCTTTGACCTGTGGAAGGAGAAGATGCTGCAGGACACCAAGGACATCATGAAGGAGAGGCGCAAGCACAGAGTGAGACACGTTACCGCGCATGAGTCACAGTGTCCGAACACGCTGGCGTTAGTCACATCCGAGTTTAAAGCACTCGAGTTTTAACGCAGTAGTCTTGTTGTTTCTGAGCAGAAGGAGAAGAAAGACCATCTGAACCCCCGGATGGTTAACGTTCGAAAGATCAAGACCAGGAAGGACGAGTGGGAACGCCGTAAGATGGGAGAAGAGTTTGTCGAGGCAAAGAATGAATTGTGAGTGAAGTGGGGTGAAAAGTCTCGGCAGTTTAATCAAGCACGTCCACATATTGTCCAGAGTAAACATTTCATCGTGGGGAAAATATGTTTTACTGTATTTTTCGGTCTATAAGGCGCACTTCAAATTCTTTAGTTTTCTCAAAAATCAACGGTGAGCCTTGTAATCCGTGCGCTTTCTGTATTAATTCTGGTTGTGCTCACTGACGTCAAACTGATTGTATGTGGCGCACGGTGCTCAAAAATCTGTCAAAATGTTTTAGTTTCGCTTAATGCACCTTGTAATCCAAACAAATACGGTACTTAACGTTCTCTTGTGTAGTAAGCAGGGGTCTGATGACCTATTATTTTTGGTTTTAGGATTCATAAACAACAACTATACTAGGCACTAGAAGTTTGGCTGGTGTGTTTCTCTGCACAGATGTAGCTCTCTGCTTGTATTTTGGGAAGCTCAAATCACTGCCCCCTCTGTTGTGCACACTGTTGTGCACTCTAAACAGATTCACTTAGCCAAGCCTGGACTTTGAAAATAAAGGCTTCTCTCTAGTTAACACAGTAGAAGTCTAAATCAGAAGCCCACGTGACGAGTCGTCCCCCTCCTTATCAACCAATCTGTACACAGTGATACGGATGGTACGTCCTGTCTGGGAATGTTCTCCGAGGGGGGGGGGGGGGTGTAGGGAAAAGCAGCTGTAAACAAACACATTACTTCTTGTGTTTGGTTATTTATCTCTCTGGCATTTGATCGAAATAGAAAATTTTTGTTTAAAATATGTTCAGCTGTAACTTGTTTTCTTTTAGCTGCGCTTTTAGACAGTTTTAAAGCACATACCTGTATAACTTGTTTTTGTCACAACAAGAAACTTATGATTTATATTTTATCATCTTGCTTACAAAAGTAAAATAATTATTGGACCCACACTAATTTACTCTTAATTCCTCTAAAGATTTTCAGCAGGTTTTAACGTTTTATTTCTTTGCAGTGAGTCATATTTTCTGTTTATTAACAAGCTGTTCTGTTCTACTTCTTTTAACTGACTTTATATACAGTACTTTTATTTATTTATTTTTTAATAACTGTGAGTGAATAATTTTAATGCGTTTTGATATTTACTGTAATTCAGTTGCGTTGTTCGGTCGGTTTATTTCAGGCTGCTGACGATTTGTTTTGTTTGCTTGAAGAAATTCTGACGGTCTGAACGGCAGTATCGGATCAGGGGACGGCTTCAGTCCTGGAGGCCTTGATCTGAGTACCGGCTCCTACGCTTACGATCCCGGCTCCCCTCTGCCTACACCTGGTACGCCTGGTCCTGAAGACTTCCTGCCTCCTCCACCCCCAGACATGGCGTAAGTACTCCAGCATCGTACAGACGGCGGTCCAGCTGCACGTGTTGCTGTGCAGATGTGTTGAGCAGTCAGAGCCGGGGCCGTTGGCTCTGGATGTGTTTGTGCTGCTGACGTGAACCGTGACTCCACCTTGACGTGTCAATGCTTCACCTGCAGGTATGATGGACAGTACGGAGCGCCGGCACAGAAGCGCGCCAGCGTGATGAGTCCATCCCACCCTCCTCCAGCTCCCCCCATGGCCTCTTCACCACCAAACTCACGTCCAGGTCTCTCTCCTCCTCCTGCTCCGCCTCCCCCTCCTCCACCCTCTGGTTTCGGAGAACCCCCACCTCCACCTGGCTTTGGTGTCCCACCCCCTCCGCCGCCTCCTTCCTTTGGCACCTCTAATCCATCTCCACCTGCTCCGCCTCCCCCACCCGATATGTCCGCTGTTGCTCCTCCCCCACCACCTATACCTTCACGCGTCGGGCCGCCACCTCCTCCACCACCTCCTCCACCACCTCCTCCACCCCCTGGGCCTCCTCCTCCTCCATTCTCTGACAGTTCTGCTCCTCCACTGCCCAGCAGTGGAGTGGGACCCACCTCTGCTCCCAAACCTCAACCAGCTCCTCCGAGCGATGCTCGCAGTGACCTCCTGCAGGCCATTCGACAAGGTAAGACTCGGCAGAGGGAGGTGAACATGAAATTTCAAAGTATCACAGCTGAATGGATGGAGAAACACGTTTAACTGAGGTTTTCCAGGTAATGTAAGAGACAGACAAACTTATAAATATATTAAAATTTCATCTGAAGCCACTATACATTTGACGTAGTGTTTTTGCACTTGAAATCCGGCTTTTTCAACGTAGAGGTCTGTGACGTATGAAGATG
>JARVGV010000630.1:14690207-14714444 GCA_031762435.1 Hypsolebias longignatus | reverse complement strand
CTGTATTTATTTATATATATAAACTAAAATAAACTACTACTTGTACTACTATACCTACTTCATGGTTTTTCACTCATCATGGGACTTCAGGGTACGGATCCCCGCGATAAATGAGGGACTACTGTACATACATATATAAGTACATATACATACATTTATATTTAAATATGCATGTACTGTATATAAATTCTCTATGTAACCTTAAAGACTGAACCTTCTTTTGTCCCAGCAGCAGAGGCAGTTTTCTTATTTTCATTGATGGTCAGTTCAAAAAACAAATTAATTCGCTTCACAAAATAGTCCCTCCTAATAAAACATGCTAATAAGTTATTTACTGAGCTTGCTGTGTCTTGTTTAGTTCAACTATTTTGACAATTTTAAATGGAATTTTAAATAATTTTTAGTGATTCTTTCCCAGTTTTTTTTTATTTTTATTTTTTTAACTTATTTACTGTGACGGAGCGCTACCGTTCATCAAGTGGATCGGAACATCTCGTCAGTGGTCCGAACAACCAGCTCCAACAGAATCTCATTCGGGGCATCTGATTTTCTGCTGTGTGGATGCATTCATCTGATTTTAGTGCACTGACTTGACCTGACATGAACTCCAACTCAGAAATAGCTGCAGCAGAACCTTCTGTGTTGTGGAGATGTTCTGTTTGAGTCCATTTGGAGCAGACAGAAGGAACCAGAACAGACAACTGAGGAGGACAGACAAACAGCGGGACATTTTTGCCCACATTGTGGGACTGTATTTAACCAGTTCTGTGGTGAGTGTGTGTGTATGTGTGTGTGGCTGTGATAGGTTAGTAGTTAAATCATTGGCCATCAGAAGACCGTGGGTTCAATCCCTGGTTAAAACGTTGGAATTGGTAATGATATATTCCAAGGTCATTTCTTCACTTTAATTTATTTTTTAATGAAAATGGAAAACTTTTACAGACCCAAACAACTTTGAGTGCGAATGTTTGACAATCCTCCTCATGTCAGACAGTTGCGCGTTGCGTTAAATTATCTAGTCATGTGTAGAAGCAGACAACTTATCCCTGTTTCGGGTGGCAGTGGATGCAAGAGGCGTTTGTTTCTTTGATTTATTAGACAGGACCGTTTTTCACGAGACAAAACCTTGACCCGCGAGGGGAAGAACAAAGCGACCAGTTTGTGCACAACGCGAAACAAAAAAAACAAAACAACAATAAATTGAACATTAAGCAACATATAGCCTGTTTTTATTGCAGAAAATGGAACGCAATTTGTCAAATTAACAAAAATTAGCATTCTTCTCACCGTTTTGCTTATTTTATATTTACACATGTTTTTGCACCCATTCAAGATGTTCAGGAAGATTTCGTTAGCAGAAATCGACAACTGTAGCTAAAACATTTTATGTACAACATTAAATACCAGTACAGTTTAATTTAAGAGTAAAACTTTAACAGTTTTCTACATACTGTAACCAGAGATGAATAATTTCATGTCTGCTAATCTCTGTCTTCTAGTCTTCTAATTTTAATTCCACTCCTTCAAGTTACGTTCTCCCAGATGCGAGTCAGCAGAGTGGTCAGAAGACGCGGGTGGTGAAACACTCCGTCAGTCCCACGTACAACCACACCATGGTCTACGACGGCTTCCACACCAGCGACCTGAGGGAGGCCTGCGCTGAGCTCACCGTCTGGCAACGTGACGGCTTGAAGACGCACGTGCTGGGGGGGATTCGTCTGAGCTGCGGAACTGGTGAGGGCTTTGGTTCGAGAATAATTTATTCAAGTTTACGGTTTAAAGAGAACAGCTGCTGGTTCTGCTGTTCACTAGAGCAAAGGAGCAAACTGCAGCATCAGTTTAAAGATCATGACTTTATTCTGGGTGACGCTGCTTCGTCTGAATTTTAACGTCACATGAAATGATTGAGAGCTGAAACTGCAGGTTTGGCGCAGAAAATAAGAGTATTTATTTATATCAGCAGTGAAAAGTCACATAAATAGATGTGTATGTGTGTGTGTTCGTCTGACACAAAAAAAAAAAAAAAAAAACACATTTACAGCTCTCTCAGCTGAGAGTCGTCCCCAACTCGTACTTTGCAGTTTAAGCGCTGACATTAACCGTTGGAGGCCGTGGCTTTTTTGTTAGTAAAATATCTCACCAACTGACGAACACAAGTTAATGAAACTCTGAGAAATTAATCACTGAATGCGCTCGTACACAACTTATTAACTTCTGGAGTCGACCTGGTTCAAGATGGCCGCCACGAAGAGCCATCATCAGCTGTTTGTAACACAGTCACTTTTACAGATACTGAGCTAATAGTCGGTAACCTGAGAATAATTACTAACACATACCATCTTGTTTAATGTAAAATTATTAGATTTGTGTTGTTTTATTTGGTGTTTATAAGATTAAGATAGAAAATGATGCATTAACAGCTGAAAGTATTTAGAAACATCATCAGGTGAGCAGCTTGTTCTTTGTCCAGGAAGGTGATGTAAAGGTGTCCTGAGATGACCTCTGTTGTGACAAGGCGCTATATAAATAAACTGAACTGAAAGAGGCAGTAATCTTCCCTCTGTTCACCTTTGTTGACATCATTGTGAACATAATTGTAAGTTTGCGCTGCATTCGTTTCCTGTCGGCACACAGGCCCTGAGCACAGGGGAGCTCCTGGCATATTTCAGATGGTCGTGTCATTAACACTAGGCTCCACTAGTAGCTCAGATGTGTTCACAAGTCTCTTCCTTGAACATTAAAACGGACTCTAAAATATGATAGGCGTGTGTGCTTTGCTTGTGAACTTATGTGAAAAAGCCAAACAGATGACTTGGTTCACTCGACTGTTGGTGCTGTTGGTGTTACTGTGGTGCAGACAGCGTCCGTACAGATAAAGATCGAACCACAGACAAAGCCGTTCTGTTTTTACTCACTGTTTTCGCAGTCAGGTTTTGAGAGTGTTTTTCAGCGCAGCACTTCCCTGTTATTATACTCAAACACGATTTTTTTTAAAAAGTGTGCACAACAGCGATTTAGTTCGGAGGGATTTTAAATTAAAGAGTGGAACCCATTTTTTTGTCTTCCATCGCGGAGCGCAGAAGGAACTTGGAAACGCCTCTCCTGCAGCTAGGCATAAGAACGGACCCAGACAAAATTGTCACTTCAAAACTCAAGATATCTACACCCCTGTCACTGGAGGAAACTCTGCGTCCTCTGGATGGATTCTTCCTTGTTAAAATGTTTTGTCTTTTATCCAAAAGACTCAGTCTGAGGAGCTGCAACAAACTTAGTCTTACACCTTCTCATAGTGGAACAACCAGTTTGCTGGTGACATCTCTCAGTGAGAAAGTTACCAGATCGAATCCCAGCTAGGGACCTTTCTGGATGGAGTTTGCATGTTCTCTCTTTGCATCCATGAGTTCTCTCCAGGTACTCCAGTTTCCTCCCACAGACTAAAACATGTTAGGCTGATTGGTAACTCTAAATCATATATATCAAACTTAAGGCCCGGGGGCCAAATGTGGCCCTCGTTGACATCTCATCTGCCCCCCAAGATGATATTTTAAACATAAAATATTTTTTTCACTTGAATGTCTTCAGTAATCTTTGATTATGATGTGAAAAGTGCAACAGATAACATCAAACGAGACCGATCAAACTATTTTTGAGGAACCTGCGTCCAAGAAAAGATGTTGAGTATCTGATTTGAGTTAATGTAGATTCTAAAACTGGCCCTTAGTTTGAAAAAGGTTTTAATTTTGGCCCCCTTTTGTAAGTGAGTTTGACACCCCTGCTCTAAATTGTCTCTAGGTGTGAGTGAGAGAGTGAATGGTTGTTTGTCTCATGTGTCTCTGTGATGGACTGGAGACCTGTCCAGGTGACTGCTGGATATGGGCACCAGTGACCCCCTGTGACCCAAAAAGGAAGCAGCGAGTAAAGATGATGATGGATGAACTGTATGAGTGAAGAAATAGCCAAAAGGCATGGAAAAGCTTTGCAAAACCCGCAGAAAATTCAAAGAACTGCTGCTTAAGACAAATTTGAAAGGGTACAAGAAAGTTTTGCTCCTGGGAAGTGAAATTTAGAGGAGACGGATTTGGAGTCATCAGTAATGTTGATAATTAAAAAAAAAAAAAAGTTCTTTACAATGGTACTCAATCGTACAAACAACCAGAATAATTTCCTTAAGGAGGTAATTTTAGACGAAATGAGAATTCTTATAGTTAAAATCCATCTTTTATTGTAGGATTATGTTATGCAAAGATAGTAAAAATTAAAATATGCATGTGCTTAAGGACATACAAGAAAAAATAGCCACAGTGGTTGCACTTTGCAGTTGCATGATGGTGTCTGTCCGCGCCATAAATGTCGTAACAGCTGTTTTTAACGGCAGGTCAGAGTTACGGTGTGGCCGTCAGCTGGATGGACTCTACAGAGGAGGAAGTTGCAGTTTGGACCTCCATGATCGAAAACCCAAACCACTGGATCGAGGCGACACTACCGGTCCGAACTGACCTCGCACAGCAGTCTGTGTGAGCAACACGTCCTGCTCTCTTACCTTCATATTTATGTTCCAGGTGTTTCTAAAGTGGTTGCATTGAAAGGGAACTCGTCAAATTAGCACATTTAACCTATCTGTCATAATATTACACACACAACATTGTTGTTTAACTATAATTCATACACACAGTGGAGTCAGTAGATGTGCAATAATGATGTACTTAAAATATGTATAATTTTTCTGCAGATTTGTCTGCATTTGAAATGACCTTTTTTGTCCAGTCAGTATTAAAATCTGACTAAAATGTATGTAAATCATTGTAGTTTGTTAATTAAATATCAAACCTTATTAATGAAAGAAGCAGTGCTCTGATTTATTCAAATGTTGTACAACAAAAAACTAATTAAGAGTTTGGTTTTTTTTTTTTCAGTTTAGAGTTTGATGTTTTTACACTTTAATGGGAAGAATCTGACAAGGACGTTCCCATGACAGAATATAACCGTATGTTCTTATTATATACAGTATAAATGTGCCAGACATGCCTGAAAAGTTTGTTGAATGCATTTAAATGTACAGTACTGTACAGTACTGTATTTTGATACTTTTCAACTGGTTGAACACCATCTGGTGGCCATAAGATGCAATTGCAGTCTTTATAGTCAAATTCGTATTTAAAAAGGATTTTCAGCCCATCTCTTTTCACCTTTTATAGAAACCTTCTGTTGCTAGTTGTTAATCTTTTATCATAAAAAAAAAAAAAAAAAAGGAATACAGCACCATAGTCAGATGTTCTCCAGGGCCAGAAGATATGTCTGGTTTAAGCTGAAATTGAATCCCAGTCCTCCAATTTCAGTATGAAATCTGGGAGCCGCTGAAATGAATGAGTCTCATGTCATTATTTTAAACAGCTCACTTGAACTTCTTATATTTATATTTGGGATCTTTGATGTGGATGCTTTTGTGCTTAAGGCTATTTTCATTCCTAATAACATAATTTACAAGTTAGGTGTTTTTTTTTGGCAGTTTAACCAGTAACAATCAGTTAATGTTTAGACTCGAACACCAAGAGTCACAACAGAAATAACTGAACAGTTTTTCTGTAACACATGGAAGGGTGACTCTTGTCTGCCTTTTTTAGTTTTGTGTTCAGTAGATTACTAAGAAAACTTTTAGTCACTTGAACATATACTGTATTTGGTGAAACATTAGTCAGGATTCAGTACATTCCCTGGAAACTGAATCCTCTGCGTTCACATTTTGTTTGATACAATGATTCATTATCTGTCAACTTATTTTAATGTTTTATCTTGTGCCTTTGTTTCGTTTGTCAAATAGACATCTAAAATAACTGCCAAAACCCAAACACAGGCAAAATACGGTGTGTATATACAGTACTGTATATGTATACCCAAAAACTGAGTAAAGTTTCTGTGACAACATGATGCAAACAAAAGAAACTGAAGCATTTTGATCAGTTAGATCTAGTAGTTTGTTACTCACAGCATGGTGCTCCACCAGAAAATCAAACATTTTGACATTTGATGCAAATTACTAACACTATAAACAGAAAGCGCAGTTTTGCTCACCTATCAAAAGGTTTCTATACTGTACAGTATTACAAAAGAATAAAGTATAGTTTATGACAAAATACTTTCAGTCATTCTGCTGAAATAATCTGAAAGCAGCTTGTCTTTAATTAACCCACAATGGTCTGTACTGTATTTATAAAAAGATATTTAAACAATACAGTATTTTACAAAGTTTCCCTAACATGCTGTTGTATGTCAAACAAGGATATGAAAAATGGACTCGTAATAAGGCCTGTGTTTTAGTGTTTACATTCTTATTAAAAAGGATGTACAGTACATGCACACATTTATTTTCTTTAGTAGCTTTACACTACAAAAAATACCAGTTTATTAGAATTCTTTACTGTCATAATGTTATAAACAACATATAGAAAAAACAATTAGCTGTATTATCATTATTTTAAACTGTAAGTAAGAACTGGATAAAATAAATCTGGTAGATGTAAAATAGGCAATTTATTTGTAAAGCTAGAAGACTTCCGGTGTTACACCAAATTCTGTGACCTATCATATTCTGTGACCAAAGGGGGCGACAGCGCTTTCGTTTAAACATTTAAACCCAAAATTGCTGTTTAATAAATCTGAAAATGATTAATAAATGTTTCCAAATCTGGGGGCATTTAACATAACATAGTTGTGATGAACTGTGATAATATTTATGGGAAATTACAGTAAGGTTAGTGTATTAAAAGAAGGTATGACATTATTAGAAGCCGTTTTGGACCCAATCTCCCTACCAACAGAATTTGGTGTAACACCTGTTTTAACCACCCGTTACCATAGAAACGGCACAACACCATCGACCCCTTTGAGTAGCTTTTACCGAGCGACATCTCTACGTTTCAACATGTCTGACATGTCAGCTATGAACAAGAAACTGATAAAAGCCCTCGCTGAAACAATCTCAAAGAAGGTGGAGCACTGTGAGTAGAACATTTTAACTTTTTATTTTACATTTATCGCTTTTTATTCCGTGTTCTGTCGCGCGCAGTTTTCGCCAACTCTGGTGTCGCAAACTCGCAGCTAGCGTAAATGCTACAATGTTTCTGTTGTGCTAGTCGATAAAACAGAGACCGAGTGCCTGGTCCGGGAGTTTTATGTCCTTCTGGAGGAGCACGTGAGTCCTGGCAAAGAATCCCACGGTCTGGACAGAGGCAGGTTCAGAGTCTTCCTGCACAGCATGTTTGGGATGACCAACGACATGATGATGGACGGAGGTACTGCGGTGTTTATCCTTTTAAACACCTATTTTTATAGGCTTGACATTTTATCACAAATTGAATCTCTCACAAACAACTCTTAGAGGATGTAAGTTGAATAATATTTTCAGTGCATTAATCTTTTTAGCCATCTAAACTTTTACACAGTAGCATTTCATATTGTAGTGAATCAGATTGTATGAATTGGATTAATCTGAACAGTTTTTAACACAATCTAAATCTTTTACAGCTTGAGTTGTAATTAAATCTCATTGAATGAATTGAGATTGTAGAGAGTACTTTAGAAATCGAGTTAAAATCAAACAAAAATATTGCATTGGCTTTAAATTAATTAAAACCCACACAGTCAATCACAAAATTAATTATTAGATATGTTTAGTTGCTTTTATAAAACTTTTTTTCTTTTCTGAATTTGACACCAACAGAATATTTTGAAAAGGTTACAACAAAGAACTCTTCAGACTGGTGAAGCCCTCCGGATAGAGGGCAAAACATCTTTCCACAAAAAAAAAAAATAAAAAACAACAACCCTGTCCAGATTACCATTATTGGACAACCCTGTCCAGATGACCATTATTGGATTTGGTACTTGGATGACTGAGCATGACCTTTGATGTCTTGAACCACTTCGGCTGCCTGTCAGGGAGGACAGCCCCCAGAAACCATTTATCACCAGCAAACTGGTCGGTCCACTAATGCAGTGTACTGCTTAGTGGGGGAAACGGCTTACTCGGGACTCTTCAGACAGATGAAGCCCTCAGGATAGAGGGCGAAACGTCTCTCCACAATAAACTGTCTAGATGACCTGATTGACCATTATTAGATTTTGTACCTGGATGATTGAGCATGAACTTTTGATGTTAGGACAAAGTCAACAAAACTCTTAAAAAAAACACATTTAGTCAGATTAAAATGTACAACAGGTGATGCAATATTAAACGTATTCCAATATATTTATATTAAACTTCTTTGACAAGTTTAAAGAACGTCAACATTAAAATGAACAGATTTTTGTGACAATTAAAAGTTTTAACTGCTTGAGTAATTTATTATTTACAGGCTTAATTGGCCTTTTGATTATGGACATAACTGAACTTTACACAGTCACGTTTTCAGAAAAAGATATTACAAATGATTAATCTGCTCTCAGTTTTCAGGGCTTTTGACAAAGACAGTGATGGATTCATCAGTTTGAAGGAGTGGATCGACGGACTGTCCGTCTTTCTTCGGGGGACTTTTGATGAAAAAATAAAGCGCAAGTTCTCTTTCTCTTTTCAAGCTCTTTGTCTCTGTAACACACACACACACACCTACAAAAACAAATCCAAAGGGACAGACTTTTCTAACGAATAATCGCTTCTATTTTTGCATCATCTCAGACTGTTTTTGTGTGTATGACTTGAACGGTGACCAGTCCATCTCCAGAGAAGAGATATTTCACATGCTAAAGAACAGCCTCTTGAGACTGCCCACAGAGGACGACCCCGATGAAGGAGTCAAAGACCTGGTGGAAATAGCAATTAGGAGGATGGTAAGAGATCTGCAGGATTTCAGCTTTTTCATAAAAAAAGCAAAATAACTTACTTGTTGCCTCCTTGCTCAACGCAGGAGACTGATCATGACGGCCTGGTATCTGTAGAGGAGTTTGAAGATGCAGTAAGAAAGGAGGACTTGCTGATGGAGGCCTTTGGAACCTGCCTTCCTGATGCTTTGGTAATTACAAATAAAAGACTGCTTTTATTTTTAATTTCCAAGTCAGAAACACTTGGTCTTACAGGCTGTTTTTATATCTTCCAGAGTATCGAGAAGTTCGAGCAGCAGGTGTTTCAGGAGCAACTAGAACAATGACGTGAACATGTTCATGTGCATTCTTAGCCTCCCAGTTTTTAAAAAAACATTTGTCTTGGTTTATATTTTGGCACAATAAATAAAATAAATCTTTTCCTCAAGTCCGTCATCAACACATTCGCCTGGATCATATTCGACGACGTGGTTTGATCTTCTTCTCTACAGGTTTGAGATCTGAAGCCGACTCCACCTGAGAAAGTTGACAAAGTTAAACATTTTGCCATACAGCACAATATTAAAAACATTAAGAATGTTATAAATAAGTGACTACCTGCTTCAGTGTGTTCCTGATCAGGCTGACAGTTGTGTTCAGTGAGTCATCCTCCATGTCCAGTTTAAGTGATTCTGGTAGTTTTGGTCCAATTAAAGGTTCGTTTTCTCCAGAAACTTTTGCAGAGTGCTCTGCAGCCTCTTCCATTCTGCGTTTCCTTCTCTCCAAATGTGCGGTCCTCGGCAGAAAGCTCAACTCAGAAGCTTGATTTGTGCTTGGTCTGTGTTTTGTACCTTGGCCTCTGCTGGAGGAGGACAGGTTGGTGCTTAAAGTCTCTACTGGTTTCACGTTAGTAACAGCATTATGTAAAGTCCCCATTTTGTCCTCTGTTGGTCCCGTATGCAGATTTTCATGTCTGAAAGAACAATGTTCTTGGGGAGGTAATGGCAGTAGAGGAAAGAATGGATGGTTGCCGTCATTTGAAGTGTCCTCTGTAGTTACATTGTCAGAGGTTTGCTCATGTCTGGTAACAACTGAGTCTGATGTGGAGGATGTTTCTGATGAAAACTTGTTCACTGCTTCTTTTTTCTCTTTGGCTTCAAGATGACAAAAAAAAAAAAAAGGAACAGTATCAACAGCCTTCTCTTAACGAAATTATGTTAAAACAAACAGATTTTAAAGGCAGCAAAAACTCATCTAGTAAATCTCTTATTTTACAAAGTGGTAGTCAATCTAAATGATGATAATTGAGGTATATGGTTCTAACAGGAGCTATTCATTCTGCTGGTTCTCAATATGTCTGTAAAAATGACAACAGCAAAACTATTTAAGAATAAATGCTCTTAATGTTGAATTATACCTCTATTTAAAGCCACTCTCTTTACATAATTCCTCCGGTCTTGTATTTTGAACCTGGTGTCTTCCACAGTCTCATATTCTGGGACATAACAAACATGCAGCACGCCACCGTAGAAACTTTTCTCATCCATGTTACGTTTCGCTGCTCTGAAACAGAAGAGTTTAACCAACACGGTTCAGTAGAATGCCCCAGTTTCACCAGTAATGTGTTTTGAGTGAATTAAGTCACACAGCCCGTGCACCTGGCACTTGTTAGTTTCTGAAACTTGACGAGGTAGACCTCTGTAAATTCCTCGGCAGGATACTCGTCCAGAGGTGTGTACTCCTCCACGGTGCCGTACAGAGCACACAGCTGGATCAGCTCCGTCATCACACCGATGGCTGGGACTCCCTGAACCATCAGGTAACGGGACTCTAAGTTTATAGTGTACACCTGACAGCACAGAAAAATAAAGCGACACTTACTCGACATTGTAATGCCAACCAACGGTATGGAAATCACAACGAAGCTAACTTCGACTTCGTTTCCTAAACTAATACGAATAGCTAAATCATATTCGTACCTTGACCGCTTTAGCTTTTCGCCCTTCCCTGTATTTTGGTCGAGAAATGCAAACTTTTTTCTGCTCATGATGTTTATAAACCTCCGGGACCTTCCAACAGCCGGAGTTGTCGTTAACAAAGTCCTCCATGTTTCTGGAACACAATTTCCGGTCGACGGATTTCAAAATAAATGCTGACTGCATGTGGAATGCGGCCCCGTTCATTGCGTGCCCTTTTGCAAAAGTCTTATTTTGAAACTGGACGATCAGCTACTTTGGTCTGGTCTCGTGCTGGCATATCACATCGATTGAGCATGGGTTTGTAGCATTTTTTTGACGTTGGCTAGCAGCTTTTCTAGCATGTACAGAGCTAGTATGACAAAGTGAACATTATGTTTACTAATCAGGGCATCCAACCTGTAAATGTTGTTTTCAACAACGCAAAAAACTGCTTTCTTTACCTCCCCCCGAAGCTGATATCACACCTTTCCTTAAACGAGGTAAGTTAGCTTAATAGTATTTTGTTTTTGCAAAATATTTTACTTTCTAAAATGTTTAGACAGTAGTGCCTTTTTGTTTTTCTTTTTTTAAGGAGGTTTTTTTTTTTTTTTTGTCAGACGTTACTTTTTAGCATTTAGGGTAAAGTTAATCTTGTCAAAGATGCTCAGCTGGAAGTATATAATATCAGAATAAAGCTAAACAAATATTTAATCCTTAGTGGTTTCTATCTACTAATAGTTTTATTTTTGTTTGCACAGGAAGTAAATGTCAAATTAAATTTAAGGAAAGTGCTGCCCCTTTGCAGCTCCTGCGTTGTCTATATCACACAGCTGATTAAGAAAGTCAGAAATTTACTATGAACCCACTGCAGCTGTGGACATTAGTTCAACACACAAACTGCTAGAATCAACAAAAATCACTACAGCAAACATTTCTTTTATTTATTTATTTAATAGAACCAGGCTTTGGAGTTGTCCTGGGCCAACGAGCCTCCAGTGTTTCTCAGCTGGACTCAAAATAGGTCATCCTCCGAACAAGACAGTCACAAAGTGGAACTGTGTCGACATCTGGGAGAAAAGCTCGGCTTGAAAGATGGAGAGCAGGTAAAGTGTTTCTTTCTCCTCTCATCGAGTCGCTACAGTCATTATCTGTTCTAAAGGATGAACAGGTGTTTCCTGGTTGTGTGTATCCTGTCAGGGCTTTCTAAGACCGTGTCATCAAGTCTCATCGTTGAACCAGGTGTTTGTGGAGCCTCTGTCAGCTGATGACTGGGAGATCTTGGCGAGTGACATTCAAAACTCACTGTAGGCTTAAAAACATCAATCTGGATTAGTTTTTCTTACTAGCCCATCTTTTAATCCACATGCTACATTTTCAAGCAGGAATGCTGCATCTTTGTATCCACTGCTTGTTTAACTAATGTGTCTATAAGTCAGCATGTCACTGAAGTACTGCGTTCTTCATTCATTTTAATACTTGTGTCGTTTTTCATTTTTTTAACGTGACTTTTAATATGAATGCGTGTTCCAGGAGCTTCACAGTTCTGCACTGGAGCAGCAACTTCTGGATCAGATCAGAGTGGTTTTCCAAGATGCCGTGTTTCCTGTTTGGGTGGACAATCACACCGTGATCTACATTAGAATAGGTCCGTGTGATGCAGTCATTTAAATTAACTTTGCCCTGCTTCAATTTGTCAGACAGTCTTTAGAAAGTGCTACTGTAACACTCTGAGGTCGGTCGGAGTTCACAGTAAGAAACTTCAGTTCCATTTGAGCAAGTTATCTACCTATCAAATAATTTTTAAGCTGATTTTAAATTTATTGATGTTATTGTAGCCACAGATTATATTAATAAACGCAGCATGATCTGTTTCAACTCCCACACAGCCTCACTCTCCTCATCTGTGCCTTATGGTCGTCTGGAGCAGTTCACTGAACTTGTGGTGTCTCCGAAGACTCGTGCTGGAATAGGCAACCTCAGTGATTCTCTTGAAAGATTTGGCCACAACCAGCAGAACCCTGATCTCTCCTCCTCTGAGCCCTCGTCAGATTCTACCTCCCATATCCCTCAAAGCCAACAATGGGGTGGTATTGGTGACTTAAAGAGCCTGCTTCGATATCTGATAAAGGGCACTTATGACCCAGTTAAGGGGCAGCCTCCTGTACCCAACATTCCCATCGTCTTCTCTGATTCAATCTACAGGGTATGCGGCGCACCGCCTGACTCTCTTTGTTCCATAAACCACATCGCTGCCGGCGTTGTTCACGTTTTTCCTTGGAACCCTCATTTAAACACAAGAGGGGGTCAGTCTGCAGTGACATATGGCCTTCTCTCCAAAGTTTTATCTCCTAAAGAAGCAAAAGACAAAGCTAAGCAGGCCATGGAGAAAAAGAAGGGTGCCGGCGTTGGTAAAGATGGTGCAGCTGTTAAAGGGGGAGAGGAGGTAACGGTAGAGGAAGCTGAGGTGGTCAGGGTTGTGTGTCATGCCCCCGAGATGCTGACAGATGAGAGGAGAGGCCGCAACAAGGGAGAGATACATTGTGGAAGAGTGTGGGTGAGTGTGATTTGGTAATCCTCACTAAGTTTTGAGAATTTGATGTTTTTATTATGATTTAATCCTCTTATTCCACATGTTCAGATCCCACAGCCTCTGGCCAGCAAGTTAAAAGTCCAGCCACATTCAACAGTGAGAATTAAACCAATGAGGTCGACAATCAAAGTAGCCTTGAAAATTTCTCTTCAGCCTCTAAAACCTTTGGTGAGTGCTGGAGTGCAGAAGGTTTGATTCATCACGTCACTGTATGTATTTATTTATTTATTTTTCTTCACCTCTTTAGCATGAGGAGGACGATGAAGAGATCCAGACGGCGTTCCTCAGCTGGCTGCACACGCAGAGTCACGAACCTCTGGCCTGTCTGACTGCTCGGTCTGGTTCTATCCTCCTCCACGGCAGCGATGGTGATTCATTCCTTCACTTATGTTATTTAGGGAAAAATATAGTACATACGGTACATTCTTTCAGAAAAAAACAAACAATTGTTTTAAATTCCTAAATATAGCAAAGCTGGAGTTAGCTTTAACTGTGCTGAGACCAGAGGCACTGAGCGACCCTCCAGACCAGCTTTTTCTACTGGCACCCACTGTTCTCCAGAAGGACGACATACAGGTATCGCCTTTTATAAAGAATTGAATGTACTGAGAGAACAGATTATTTCCTAAACAGTTTCCTAAACAAAGAGCTAAATAGCTGAAATAGCAGAAAAAGCTGAAACTAGCAGAAAAAAGCTTGTGTGCAGTAATGAAAGTAACTTGCAGGTGGACAGACAGCCAGTAGCAGAGCCTGAAGTAAAAGCTGGAGATGAAGCATCCGACCCACAGCTCCCCTCCCTCTGTATGCTCGGGTAAGTTTTAACTTAAATAAAGATCTTTCTTGGCATTAATTCCTCTCTGTATTTCTCACTTTGCTGCTTTTCCCCAGTGGGATTGATGAGCACATTAGAACTGGAATGGAGTTTATTTCCTCCAACCTTCTGGGCAGCCCCCTCTCCAGACAACTCTGTGCAGCTGGTCAGGGACTCCGAGGAGGAGCACTGCTCATCACCGGGGCTAAGGTAGATCCAACATGACATTCTAGTCGCCTACATAGAAACAAAGGGTCCACGGGCTTTCTTAAGAATCCTGACAATTGTAGATTTTGGGTTTAGCGTCTTTCAGATCTTGATCTATTCATTCATTCATTCTGAGTCTGGTCGTGGGGGCAGCATCTTAAGCAGGGAGGTCCAGACATCTTTCCTCCTGGCCTCACAGGCAGCGAGGAGACATCATTTCTCCAGCTTGTCCTGGGTGTCCCCTGGGGTCTCCTCCCGGTTGGACAAGCCTGTAAAACCTCCCTAGGGAGGTGTCCAGGGGGCATCCTTACCAGCTGCCTGCACCGCCTTAACTGGCTCCTGTTGATCTTGATAGAGTCTGGTAAAATAAACAGAATCTGTGGTATAAAGCACAAAATTTTATTTGATTACCGGTATGTGTAAAAAGAAAAAAAAAACTGTTTAAAAATTCTATTTTTCTTATGGTATTATTATTTTTCTTATGGTATTATTTATGGTATACTATCTATTTTATGGTATGGTATCTTTACGTTGGCCCCACCCATAACTTCTGATCCGCTTAAGATAATTAAATTAAACTTACATGCATCATCAATGTGGAGAGGTGCGTACTCTTCATCACCCCAGGTTTAAATCTTAAGGTCAAAGTTCAAACAAGGTTTTTGCTTGTCCCGCCCACAACTTCTGATCCGCTCAAGGTCATTTAACGAATCCTATCTATCATCACTAGACGATGTGTCGTGTCATCTATTCATCATTCAAGCTCTAATGTCAAGGTCAAAGGTTATCTGCATGTCAGGGCCATTACTAAAGATTGCTGTTTGTCGATGGGTGTATAAAGTGCCGTGTGTTTCATGTATGTTTCTCTCGTTTCAGAATTTGAAACAGAACTAGGCAGTCACAGGAAGTTGCTTCACCTCCTGAGATGCATTCTTTTAAAAACCAATCAGGAAATGACTTTTTGTCATTGTGAGGGAAACACTCAACACATTTTACAGATATAAACAGTCACTAAAATGACTTATTAGTCAATTAAATTGTTGCAGTTTTAACAAATGCTGAGACGTTTGTTACATCAGTTTGTGTAATAGTGACATATTTTAGTTATTTAAATGAAGAAGGCGGGAGATGAAAGTAATTGTCTGTGACTGATAGAGGGTTTTCTTTTATTTAATAGAAGCGTCTTAACCTTCCTATAATTCCTGCTTTATAATTTTTCACGTAATATTAGAAATAAAGAAAAACCTTTAAATGTCATTAACTCAATAAGAAACTTTACGTTTCAGTCGTGCCTTGTTTTGTGTTGATGCACCTTCAGATGAAACAGTTCAGTCAAAGGGTTGTTTTGTATTGGAAAGGCTTTACCAGGATATTAAAACAAACACAAATGTTCACAGTACATTTGTGTGTTCTCTGATGTCAAAAGTACTTTTGGGAAATTGGCAGAGAAATCTTAACAAATTGTTTGCTAATGTTTAGAATTTCCAAATGGAAGGAACCCTGGGTACAAACATGGGTACCGTGCCGAACAGAGTTGAGCCAAGTCAAACCGTGCTGTAGAGGCACTAGTGGAAAAGAGAAAAAGTGATACTGACTAGCCTGATTTTTTATTTTCTATTTAAGCTTACTTTGAGTTATTTGAAGTCAAATGCTTTTGATAACTGTTTCCCCTCACAGGGCAGTGGGAAGAGCGTGTTGTCCCGAGCCGTCTGCAGAAAAGCCAGAGAGGATCTGGACGCACACGTGCAGGTGGTGGACTGCAGGAAGCTACAAGGTCAGGACAGGTTCTATAATATTTTGTTCTTTAAAACAATAAATAAGCTGCAGTTTATTCATGGTGTGAATGTTCATGAAGCATTCACTCCGTTGTGATCCATTTTTCTTCTGTACATTTTTGGGTGCAGTTCTCGTCCAGCAGTTTTCAAGCTATTTCAACAAATCATAAACCAAAACACTCAGCTATTTCAGGCAATCTTGCTATGACTTTTGGTATTGATGCAACTTTAGCTTTTTGAAATATTTAGTCTTTTCTGACATTTGTTTTCCTCATAGAAAATGAATTGAGTTCCTTCAAATCTTGAGATCTGTTTACAACCTTTTACTGCTCCTTTCACATTTTGTTCTGCTTCAGCTTCTTTGTACAAATTTGAACTTTTTTCAGCTACTTTCAGCTAATTTCTGCTAACTATAACATTTTTTGTGCTTCTTCTAACATCTTTTTTCTAATTTCAGTTTGTTATACTCCTTTCAGCTTACTTTTGCAAGTTTCAGCTTTTTTCTGTTATTTCAGCTACTACTTAACTGTTTTATGCTCATTTCAGCTTTTTCAGCTAATTCCATATTTTTTGCACTCTTTGTAATTTTTCAGCCTAATTCAGCAAAAATGTGCTCTCTACACTTCCTTCTTGTAATTTCCACATTTTTGCTAATTTCTGCTTCTTTCAGCCTAATTGGGCAAGCATGTTCTTTCTGCTTTCTTCTGCTAATGTGGTTGTTCTACCTTTTCAGCTAGCTTTTTAGTATTTTTTTTTATTTTTTTAGCTAATTTCAGCTGTTTTCAGATAAAATGAAGTTTTTCATGGTAATTTCTGCTACTCTCTTCGTTCTGCTAATTTTAACTTGTTATACTCCTTTCAGCTTTTTTCCTGCTAGTTTCAGCTTTTTCTGCTATTTCAGCTACTATTTAGCTGTTTGATACTAATTTTAGACTTTTCAGCTAATTCCACAATTTTGTTAAGCTCTTTCCGCTTCCTTCTGGTAGTTTAAGCTTCTTTCTGCCTTTTCAGCTACTTTTCAGCTGTTTCTTTTGCTACTTTCAGCATTTTTAACTAATTTCCTAATTTTTGTGCCCATTTCTTATTTTTAAAACATAATTCAGCAAATACAGTATGTGGACTTTCTGCTTTCTTCAGCTAGTTTAGGCTTGTTCCCCTATTTCAGCTGTTCTTCTGCAACTTCTTCAGCAATAAGCATTCACTCTTCATTTTCACAGGAAATTAATTTTCTCTAGTTTGATCTGTTTTTCTCTCCCCACCCCAGGCAAAAGGGCGGACACTGTGCGGCAGATTCTGCAGGACGTTTTTGAGCAGGCAGAGTGGAGGCAGCCCTCTGTTGTGTTACTTGACGATCTGGATGATTTGACACATACGCCAACCTCACCTGAACACGAGCACGGGCCTGAGGCGCTGCTGCAGCAGCACATCGCACAACGTAAATCTGTGGAAACACGTTTTTCTTTTAAGGTTTTAGAATAAAATCAGGGCTTGAAATTGCACATTCGTCTGTTTGCGGCTCAGATCTGAAGGATGTGGTTGACGAGGCGACGCTTCACTCCAGCCTGGTGTGTCTGGTCATCACCAGTCAGAGTGAACACACACTGCACCCTTCACTCACGCAGGTGCAGGGCTCTCACTTCATCCAGGGATTCGTTAACATCCAGCCACCAGAGCAGGTCAGGACAAATATCCACACTTTAAATGACCAAAAAAGTAAAATAACTCCAAACTAATATGTTTTCTTGTCTTGTTTCCAGGATCAGAGAGCTGAGATTCTGCACCGTCTGATCCTGAGGAAGTCCTTCCTGTCTGAGGAGACCTTACGCACTCTTGATCTGGGTGCTGTCGCCAAGGAGACCGAGGGCTACACAGCCCAAGATCTCGCTCTGCTGGTGGAGCGAGCTGTCCATGCTAACGCAACACAAACAGGACGGAGTGACCGCGGTGAAAAAATGAGCACAGAAAACTAGCTTTTGATAAAAACAATCATTATTTAGCTTCATGTTAAGTGTCTGTGGTTTGTTGCATCACGCTCACATTATGTTCCTCAGGCGCCTGTTTGTCGCAGAGGGACTTTGTGGCAGCTCTGGATGGATTCACGCCTCCGTCGCTGTGGGGGGTTGACCTTCACACACCGAGTGGAGTCGGACTAGAGAGGGTAGGAGGGCTGAGGGAGGTGCGGCAGCAGCTGATGGACACTGTTCTGCTCCCCGCTAAGGTCAGTTGATGGATGTTAGATGCTTCTGCATGATTTTTTTTTGTAGCAGTGCAAATTACAAATGAACATTTTAACAGATTAAAAGCACCCCTGAGCTCTACAGGAGAAGTGGACGTACAAAACTGAAAATTTATACGAAGATCATGGAGTCATCTGTTAAAACTTAGTGACTGTAGCTGCCATGGTCAGAGAGAAACTCTGAGATAAGACATGAATGCAGTTAGACTGAAAGCAACTCATTTATCACCATTTTCTATACTGTATTCTACATTTTCGTAGCTCTGTCTACCATAGAGCAGCGTGCTAAAGGAAAAGCTTGCAATGAACAGAAACGGCTCAAAAAAGAGAAATTGAGTTCAAATTCCCAAATCATTTAATTATTTATGCACTTGTCTTTGAATAATTTGATTAAACCTTTGATTGTTCCACTTGCATGTAATAATAATTACAGTCGTGCTTGCAGCTGATTAGAAAATGAAGCAGGGTGTTTTGGGAGTTATGAGGGTAATTAAGTTTATTTATACTCTTTAGTTTTATGCCGCCTCCTTTGTCTCTGCGCTGCATTTTTTTTTTGTTTTGATTTTCAGAACCCAAGTTTAAAGCCATTTTCCAAAAACTAAGTTGTTTTTTTTGGTGTTAATTGGTTTTATTTAAAGCACCACGCTGGTTTCAAAACTTACAGTAACACAACAGACAGGATGATCCAAACAATGTCCTCGCATTTTAATTCCATTCAATGTTTTTTTTTATGTTTTGCAGTATCCCGTCCTCTTCTCTCACCTTCCGATCCGGCACCGCTCTGGCGTTCTGCTGTACGGAGCTCCCGGTACGGGGAAGACGCTGCTGATCAGAGCTGTGGCCAAAGACAGCGGGATGAACTTCATCAGCATCAAGGTAACCTGGACGTTGGTTTGTTTTATTGCAACAAAGAAGAAGAGCATCGTCGGTGACCTAAGTGTTTGTCGTTTGCCTCTGCAGGGACCAGAACTTCTCAGCAAGTACATCGGAGCCAGCGAGCAGGGAGTGCGTGACGTCTTCAGGAGGTTGGAGAATGTTTAAACTCCTCTCCATCCTCTGTGCTAGTTTTGCTGCTTCATGTGGTTGCTCGCTGTCGGTTCCAGGGCCCAAGCTGTCAAACCCTGCATCCTGTTCTTTGACGAGTTTGACTCTCTGGCCCCGAGGAGGGGCCACGACAGCACTGGTGTCACGGATCGTGTGGTCAATCAGCTCCTCACTGAGCTGGATGGGGTGGAGGGACTAGAAGGTAGGGCCAGATGTCAGCACCATACGTGCAGTAATACAAGTTAAATCTTATGATTTATGGCAAGCCATTTGAACATAAAATCGATTAGTCTATCCGTAGTTACATTCTAGATATCAAAAAATGAGTTTTGACCAAGAACAACTACATTTTGACTATCCAGAATGCTAATTTAACATATCTGTATTTACATTCTGACTAGTCAGAATAACAAGTCAAGTTATCTTCAAAATAATTTTGACTAGTCAAACTATAATTCAAGATATCTGAAATGACATCACCTGATTCATCATTTGAAGGGTCAAACATCTGTAATTATATTAAATCAAGATATCTCAAACGTAATTATGACTAGTCAGAATGATATTTTTAGATATCTTGAATTAATTATGTGTAGGACCCCAGCTGCCACTTAGCTGTTCAAACGGTTGCCTGCATAGATTTCTGGCTGATTTCCTCAGACTTTAGAAGACAAAGTGATAGATGTAATACTGACAGACAGGGTCAGAATAAAGATTACTGGAGATTAAATAACTCCTTATTTAAAAAAAGGGAAGAATTTAAAATTGAAGCAATTAGACTAATTAATAAATACTGCATTCAAACAACTTTTAACTAATTATTATGGTAAAAGCTGGGAATTATTTAAATTTGAAATTAGAAGTACTGTATGGCGATTAGAATAGGTAAAAAAAAAAAAAAAAAAAACTCATCCAAAAGACAAAAGAAAAAGAATACCAAATAATAAATGAAATTTTGAGAATATCAGAGAAAACCGAGTGTTTGTGTTGGACTGACTGAATACGACTAAAATATCTTGTGATTTTTCTGCCAAAATGCTACATAAATCAGTGACATTTTGACTAGTCAAAATAATTATTTTAGATATCTTCAACATCATTCTGACTAGTCAAAATGTCAAAAATTATTCTGGGTCAAAAATTAGTCAAAAATAGTCAAAAATTCAAGACATCTTAAATAGAAAAGCCGTCTACATGAAAAAAAAAAATCAACATATCTTGAATTAGATAGAATTAACTTAGAGATATCTAGAACTGTATTTTTGACTACAGGTAGTCAAAATTCATTTTAAGATATCTTGAACTGAAGCCTTCATGTGTAATCTGTAATCTGACGTCATTTATACTAGTCAGAATGAAATTAGAGATATCTCAAATAAGTATTTTGACTAGTCAAAATATAAATAACTAATACAGTATCCTGATGCATGCTCAATAATCCAGGTAGAAAAATCTAAAACAGTTAAGTCTGGTCCTCTGGACATTCAAAAAACAAAACAAAGCCAAAAAAAATAAAATAATAATAATAATAATAAAACAAATGTAGAAACGTTTCATCTTTCATCCGAAAGACTTCTACAGTCTGAGGAGAGAATACAGCTCCTCAGTCTGAAGAAGTCTTTCAGATGAAAGACGAAACGTTTCTACATTTTTAAATTTTATTTATTTTTAATGTCCAGAGGACCAGACTAAACTTTTTTAAGATTAAATAACTAATATGTCTAGTCATAAATCAGTTTCAGATATCTGGAATGTTAGTGTTTCTCTGCTGCTGGTGGAACAACCTGCCTTTGAGCATCAGATGTCTGTTTTTAAAACTTTAAAACTCCGCTCTTCTGCTCCACTTTTGACTCCACCTGAGATGTTGATTGTTAGGTCTTTCTTTACTTATTTAATTAAATTAATTGATGGTTGGTTTGCTTTCATGTGTTTTTATGTGTTGTGGCTGCTGTTGGTTTTATTGAGTGTATCTGTGCAGCACTTTGTCCCTCAGGTTGTTTAAGTGATTTATAAATTAATCTGGTAAAGTAAAAGTGATTTTCTTGCATTATTTTAAATATATTTCTGTACAAATCTGACGTTATATCACAGCAGTTATTTCAGTTCAGTGTGTGTGTGTGTGTGTTTTTCAGGTTGTTCCAACACTTTGAATGTTTCCTTCATGTGCTGTTGTTGCTGTGTGTTGGCTCGTTGTCCTGAGCGCTCGAGCGTTCGTGCTCATGTTTAGTTTGGTTTTCACTTCGCTCACGTGTCTGTAGTTACAAAAGTTCAGGCGTTTGTTTAGAGGGGCCTCTGTAAATGTAATCCATGTTCTTCAGTCTTTTATTAAAGTTAACTTTGAGTGATTGACACCAACAGTTGCGTTTGAATTATTTCTTCATAAAGTTCATGCATTTTTTGTTGTTACCTAGACTCTTTATAAATATTGTACTTGTGGAAAAACACAAAAACGTACAAAGTTTCAACAAACGAGTGAATTTTGATGCTGTATGCTTTCTTTAAAAAAGTAATTCTTCTGTTTGTGTCTGCAGGTGTTTATGTGCTTGCCGCCTCCAGCCGTCCAGATCTAATCGACCCAGCCCTGCTGAGACCTGGACGCCTGGACAAGTCCCTCTACTGCCCCCCTCCAGACCAGGTCTGCTGGTTTGAAACCAGTCCACATGATTTGTAACCATCAAACCCTTCCCTGAATAATGCAGGCTGCTGTTTTGAGTTCCAGCAGTTTGTCAGGCGTTCTCCTTGTTTGCAGGAGGCTCGTGTTGAGATTCTGACGGCTCTGAGCTCTGGCCTCTCCCTGGCTCCAGATGTTGACCTGGAACATCTGGCAGCAGCGACAGAGCAGTTCACCGGAGCGGACCTAAAGGCCCTGCTCTACAACGCTCAGCTGGAGGCGGTCCACAGCAGCCCGGGGCCCGGCACATCACATGTACAACCACCGCATTTAGAGGCTTAGTGTGATGAAGCAGGAAGGCGGGGCACTGTAGCTCCGCCCATTAGACATAACTATTGATGATTCATTGACTAATCTGAGGCAGTTTAACCAAGACACGGCAAAACGTTTGTGTAAAGTTTATCGTCCGGTGTCTGTGGCCTCCAGGAGCTGACGTGCGGCTCCGACTGCGACATGAGCCTCTCCAACATGACGTTCCCCAACAACAGCTCGGACGATTCTGTAGGAGAGAGTGACCACGGCATGGGCCTTGACCAGTCTGCGGTCCTCCTCGAGCCCAGCGAGCTTCAGGCGGAGGACGAACAATGCCACGGCAACGTCTGGAGACTCTACTTCGGAAGCTCGTACGAGTCAGAGTGTGGAAATTCACCCGTTTCCAGACAGGTGAGCACGAAAAGATGTAAACATTTTACTGACAGGTGTTTATTTACAGTCGTATGGACTTAAATGTTGTCTTCATTCTTTGCTTGTAGCCAGGTCTCTCTTGTAAATGAGTCCTCGAGGCTCAATGGGATTAACCTGCCTAAATAAAGGTTGAATGAATGAATGAATGAATGAATGAATGAATGAATGAATGAATGAATATCTACACAATTAGTCAATTCCCTGAAGGTAAACTTTATAAAGCATTCTTGTGATTCCTTTAATGTTACAGCCGCACCCTTAATTCAGCTAAACACACAAATTTTTCAGATCCTGTGCAGTCCAAACCCGGCCTGTGGTCCCAGAAAGCCCCATTCAGCCTTTCCATGGAGGAACCACATTTTTCACTATTTCCTGTCTGGCTCTGAGCAAATGCCAAGCATTGTATGTGTGTGATCTGTGTTTACCACTTCCCTTTCTTTTTTCTTTTATTGCCCAAATACTTTATCTGCTCCAGTAAAGGGGTATTACAACTTTCAAGGGGAGCCAGCCATGCACCTTGGAAGAATTAAGAAGTACTTTTGTTTTATGTTCCAGAGAACAAATAACGGTGTTTGAGTTGCATGTGCTTACATAGATCTCCTGATAAATGCATACACATGGCACAGGATTACCCATCCAGTCAGGAAAGCACATTATGAACGTAAATCCTACAGTTGGATTTTTGTCACATTTTAAAAATAATCAGTCCATGCATGAGCAAAATGTAGCTAGAACTTTGCTGAAGATATTTTGAAGGCTGCAGATTCATAAGCTTTGTTCAATCCAGCCTACAAGTCAAGGATCACACTGAGTGGCAACCAGCGAGGTCCCAAAATGTCTCAAAACCTTCTTGGGGTCCTGAAGTTCAATTTCTTCATGTGAGAAACAAGCAATATGCCAATGTCCCCCATCACTGAGGGAGATGAATAGTGAATGTTTGTAGTTTTGGAGAGTGTTTTTCTGGGCTGAAATTCAACAAAGAATGAAGTAAACCTGAATGTTTTTGGTGCAAGATATTCAAGAGGGTAGGAGTTACACTGTGGAGAACAACAGTTTTCTTTTTTTTCCTTGTCTGAGGCTGTGCAGAGTGACAGATCCTGGTGAGTGGAGGGAACAATTTTATCCAACACCATTTGCAATGGTGGAGCCAGGGGGTGGCCAGTGGTGGCCTTGGCCCCCATAGATTAATCTTCAGCCACTCCACTCATTTGAGGAAACTGTACTTTTGAGCAATATAAAAACTAGAAAGCATAGTTTCCACAAATGATAGGGGTGGTCGGTTTACAAATGTACAGGTCAACCTCAGTTTACATTTGAATTCCGTTCCTACGGGCTGATCGTAAACCGAAATGGAACGCACGTGGCGGCCGTAAACGCGGGTTTTGGCCCGTAAACTGAAACTAAACTGAAACCACTCGGCAGCCGTAACGTCTTTTTAAACACGTTTTTTCAATGTAAAACAACAACT
>JARVGV010000630.1:14678112-14690107 GCA_031762435.1 Hypsolebias longignatus | reverse complement strand
AATAGTTTGTCCATCAGGGTTTGGGGGATCATGGTGTTGAAGGCAGATGTGAAGTCCACAAAGAGCAGACGGACGTAGGAGTCCTTCTGCTCCAGGTGGGTGAGAGCAGTGTGTATGTTTGACTCAGTTAATCAAATTTCTTAAAATTCAAATACTGTATTTGAAGAGCTCTTCTAAAAATCTAATCCTTGAAGAGTGCTGCTTGTTTCACTTCAATCCAATGAAAAACAAACGACTCTGAGCAGGTTCCAGGCCACTTCTTCTTCTCGCAGGGCCTTCATCTCTTCTTGAGTCCACTCTCAGCACCTGGATCGTCTGAAATAAAAGCATTGAATTCAGTCGTTTCATCATTTGTGTTTTCACAGAACTCGCAGTGCTTGTCTGGGCCCAACTGCATGACCCACGACCCGACTGAGGCATCAGTCCGAGAGCCGCTCGGCGCCCGTCCTCCTGCGTTCATGTCCTCCATCCAGACCGGATATGAGGAGCCGGGCTCTGAGCAGATGGAACGTTTACTACAAGAGGTTCAGACCATCAAGAACAACTGCAGGAAGGCCAACGTAAGTGATTAATAAACACTTGAAGCAGACGGTTAAAGTGCTTCCTGTGTGAACACTTTGTGTTTGTGTAGGACGAGTGTTTCTGGACACGCTCAGCCTCCAGCCAGCCGGGCCTGCTGCTGTCTCAGGCTCACATCGACGCCGCCATGGCTGTGAGCAGGCCGTCTCTGAGCCGGGCCGACTGGAGCAGATACACAAAGCTGTGAGTCAGGGACGCAAGAGCTTAGAAACCACTGCAGCTCCGTATTCAGCGTACTTAATATTGAGTCACGGTTTGGTGAGGTGATGAGAGGACCGTTAGGTTTTTCACTGTGAAAATAGTCATTGGATTTCATTTTTAATGTAAATCTTGTTTTATTTTCTTTAGGTATGAAGACTTTGGTGGTTTAGGAGACAGAAAATCTCTTCCCTCCGTCCCATTTGAACCAGGACAGCGTGTGACTTTAGCCTGATCACAATTCATTATGTTTAAAAACTTAAATGTTTGCACTTCTAACTTTGTAATAAATGAGAGATTAGAAGGGGTATCTAAAAAAGTTAAGTCTGGTCCTCTGGACATTCAAACAACAAAACAAAACAAACAAACAAAAAAAATTGTAGAAATGTTTTGTCTTTCATCTGAAAGACTTCTTCAGTCTGAGGAGCTGTATTCAGCTCAGTCTGAAGAAGTCTTTCAGATGAAAGACGAAACATTTCTACATTTTTTTTGTTTTGTTTTGTTGTTTGAATGTCCAGAGGACCAGACTTAACTTTTTTTTATTTTTATAATTTTCTACCTGGATTATTGAGCATGCATCAGGATATTAGAAGGGACAGTTTGTTATTGTTGTTTCCAAGCGAGGTTGTGTGGAGTATTTATGAACGGAGTTTTACCTGAAGTTGAAAATGGAATCTCAAGTTTGAGAAGCAGAGTCTGAAACTTTGAGACTTCAAACTGAGATCGCTCTATCTGCTGCAGGAAAGATACTAATTACTTATACGTAATCCACACAACCCTGTTTAAAACAAAAATAATCTAAATATTCCACATGTAATTATTGCACATATTTACATTTGTAAATTATTTTATGTCATTTAAAATGTAACGGTGATGTCCAAACACATTCAGTCTTTATCATTTTGTGTGAGAAGTTTCAATACTTGATTTGTTTTGGATGGAAATTAATTAGTGCTTAACTTGTGATTTACTTTTTTTTTTTTTAAGTTTTATTGAATGTTTGTAAATTTAAAAGTCTAATCAGCTGCAGTTTTATTTCTTACAATAACTGGATTTGATAACAAAGCTGTGAAGAATAGTTTTATTAAATCATTCAAATCTTTGCAGTTTAACATTTATGTTATTTATCCCCAAAAAACCCACGACTAATAATACTTTTTCCTGAGCTGAGACAAGTGGTCGGCCTGTCCTTCGTCTCGTGTCTTGATATTCTCCCACTAAAACAATATGCCTGCTGCCGTCCTACACTTGCAGGAACTGGCAGGTTCTGCAGGGTAAATATAGACACAGGAGGCTGAGTTTGGTCTTCGTCCTGCTTCAATCCCACTCAAGAGGGAAAACAACAACAACAATGAACATTTTCCTTCTTTTAATCGAAGTTAATAGTTGATCGGCTGTAATAAACAGTAAAATGAGCCGACTGTGATGTTTAAAACCTCCCAGCTTGAAAATAAAAACAGGAACATCCTCCTTTACTGTCACATCAAAGCAAGTCTCATCTTCATCGCTCCCTCCTCCTCGACGGCTCTCTCATCTTCAAAGTCATCCCAAGTGATTCAAGAACTCCTGCAAACAAAGTTTGTATAAAATCAACAGAAGGTGGTTCAGAGCTTTGAAAGACGAAGATGCAGCAGTGGAGTTGGACTGAAACCAAACACTTGGAGGCAGAGAGGAGAGATTTTGACACAAGAACTCTAAACCCTTTAAAACAACTTTAGTTTGGAGGTTTGCGTGAGAATTAATGTTTTCAGCCACTAAAAAGAAAATGCTCATATTCATCATCATGTCCAATTATACGAACTCTGAAGTTCTTTAAGTATCTGAACTGCTCCAACTTCTCTGATAATGAGCGACCAGAGCCCCGAAAAGAAGAAGAATCTGCTCCTGAAGGTCAGAAAAGTCAAATTGTTTGCGTTAAAACATGAAGAGATGGCAGCTGAAGGGAAAAGCAAACTTACAGATATATGATCACAAGATTGGGATTTTAAAAAAGTGCAAACCTTCAGGCGATGAAAAGGTTTCCAAAGAAAGAACAATGTTTTATGAAACATTTTGTGGACAAAATACATCAAATTTAACTTGCTTGGATACGTATACAGAAAAACAAAAACACCCACAAAACATTTTCTGCACTAGAATAAAATTTCATTAAATATTAAAAGTGGAGACTTCAGTGTCGTTCAAATAAAGACTCCTGTGTAGGTACTGTATTAGGATTTAAAATTCACCACAGATCACCTCCAGTGGAAGGTTTGACCACAATTCTCACACAACTCAACATCTTTTTCAAGACGAACGGGATAAAAATAAAACCCGAACAAGACAAGAGCATCGGAAATAACAAAATGTGTTTTAGAGCTGCTGAAACTGAAAGATCACAACTTATCTGACACTTTGAATAATAAAAACAAAACATATTTTTTGGACTATTAAGGCGCATTAAGCGAAACAAACACCGATAAGTCAAACTTTGTTCAGCTCACCAGATAAAATCAGTTCCAGGTCAATAAGCACAGAGTTAATACACAAAGAACTGGATTATAAGGCTCAATGTCAGTTTTTGAGAAAAAAGTTTTTTACGCACGACTTAAATAGTTATAAAAAATACGGTACAGGAATTTAATTACTGTATTATATTTCTTCCACACTAATAAAACTCTTGTGTTGTCCTCCAGACAGCCACGGTTTATAAATAAAGACAGAAACTTCTGATTTTTTCTCTGCACTTTTTAATGTAAACAGCAGTTTTCAGGGGCTTTGAAAAAAATCCTACAGAAAAAAACCCAGAAGGCATTAAATACAAAAAACAAAACAACAAAAAATTAAAATAAAGGGGAAATATATAAATCATACCAGAAAAAAAACATGATCTTTCTTTAAATAAAAAAAAAAAACTCTCAAATTGTTGTGTCCATATATATCCGACACAGAAAATCATCTTCCCTTGACCAAAAACACATTAACAGGCTTTTTTTTTTTTCATCACAATTTCAAAATTACTAAATGATCAGTTTACAAATGAAAAAACAAAAGCTCAAATATTGCTCAGGAATGTTGTGTACAGCAGTTTTTACAACGACAGACTCGAATGACGGAGAGGCGAGGGAGCTTTTACCGTCGGGGATGATTTTACATTTGCATTATGGGAAAAATACTGGAATAAATGAGCAGCGATGAGTTCAGTAACACGACTGAAACAGTCTTCAGTGCACGTGAAACGTGACCGAGCATACGGGAGAGAGTATTTTAAAGGATTGGTCCGTTAAGTGTAATCCAGCCTCTTAGCTGCCACCGTTAGTGGAAATGTAACAGGAAGTAACTTTTTAAATCCCTGCCTGCGCTTCACCTGCACATCCTGATATCAACTCCTCACGAAACAAAACCCTGAGGAAAAACAAAAATAAAATAAAACACAAAACTTAAAAAAAGAAAAAGAACTTTTCTAAACGTTTGTCCACAGAAGCAAAAAGCCAGCAGGAGTCTGGGCCGAGACCAAGGAGGAAAGTGAGTGAAGAGGACTGAGCGGGACGATGAAGAACGGGTCAAACATGAACTCCCTGCTTCCCCCTCTTCATGGGAACTCTGCACTGACACCCCCCAGAGTCCCTCAGGTGCAGCAGGTGATCTGCACTGTTTCATCCTCTTAAATATCTAACAAGAAGCAAAGAGAGAAAAGTAAAACACGTCCCTCCTTCAGCCACAGTTTGTTTCATATCGTACAGTTTTTTGTTCTTGTTCCAGCTCGTGAGAAGGAGGGACTGGTCCAGTGACTACCGAAGGTGCAGACTTTGCTCAGGTGAGGCGGAGGTGGGAGGGAAGGTGGGAGGGGGAGTTGCACATCTAGTTACAGTCGTAAACAAAGTCATAGTTGCTGGGCTCTTTGGGAATCGGGGGCGGGGCCTCGGGAATCTGGATGTTTTCTAGATCCAAGAGGCGGAGCTTCATCTCCATGGAGAGCAGGGTGTCCATGTCGGATTTGGTGTAGTCGCTGGTCATCTCCTTCCCCAGGAGGGCGTTCAGACCGTCTGTCCACACGCAGTACTGCGGAGAGAAGACAGGCGTTTTTAACCCTCAATAAAAACTGGAACGTGTTACGGAGCACCACGGAGACCAGAGGCGGCTGCTGACAGCACTCAAGCTGAAATCAGAGACGTTCAGGAGCAAAACATCCAACTACATACAATATCATATAAATACACAGCAGTTCTAAATACAAATGTATTTAAATAAGTTCCTTGTTAAGATTTATGAACTCAAGCATGCAGTAATGAAACGACAAAACTGTGTTTTACTGACAAAACATATGGGGTGCCATTTGTAAAGTTACAGTCAAAACTTAACAGCAATACTTTGGTTTATTTAGCCTTTCATAAGAACAAAAATAGTTTTTTTTTCAATGTCATATTTTCACCATGTTATTCATACATTTATTAATGTCATAGTTCCAAACTAAATATCTAATTTACAAGCTAAATATTTAGCTCCACACTAAATATTTAGTTTACAAACTAAATATTTATTTTCCAAGCTAAACATTTAATTTCAAAAATAAATATTTATTTGTTAACTAAACATTTCTCTCGGATCTAAATATTTAACTTTCTAGCGAAATATTTAGCATGCTAGCTAAATATTTAACTTACAAGTTAAATATTTAGGTCTGAGCTAAATGTTTAGTAAGGAAATTAAACATTTATTTTGGGAATTAAATGTTTAGCTTAGAAATTAAATGTTTAGTTTCTAAAATATATTTAGCTTAGAAATTGAATATTTAATTTACATAAATATTTAGTTTACAAACTAAATATTTAACTTGCAAGTTAAATATTTATATCTGGTCCTATCTGGTCCTCTCAAATATTTAGTTTGTAAACTAAATATTTAGTGTGGAGCTAAATATTTAGTTTGTAAACTAAATGTTTTACTTGCAAGTTAAGTATTTAGTTTGCAAAATAAATATTTATCTTGTAAATTAAATATTTAGTTTGGAAGTATGACATTTATAAATACTTATGAATAACATGGTGAAAATATGACATTGAAAAAAATTTTTTTTTTAGTTATGAAAGGTTACTGAGTATCTTTACAAATGGCACCCCAAACAAACATGGGTAAATACTGCACATTATTTCACATGAGACTTCAGATGACACACAGCCTACATGGTGGTGACATCACAGGTTTACGCTGCTGGCTTACCTCGTGCTTGTCAGGAGCGATGAAGTTTAAATATTCGTCTGACTCGTAGAGGACAGAGAAAGCCAGCTCTAACACCTCCTGCAGAGAGGACATGAGAGGGAAGAGAAAGCAATACGTCACAGTGAGTACAACCTTCTCCTCACCCACCGTTAGCTTCACTCACCCCTCTGCCACCAGCAATATGTAAGCTAATACAGTATAAACATTTTAATAAATATATATTAAATATTTGGATGAAATTGGGAGAAGTTAGCAAACTGACACAGTAAGATCAGAACTGAGTCCAATCTTTAGTTTGACTGTGATCACGAATGATTGCAAATAAACACAAACACCATTTTTCTCCCAGTCTTGGACCAAATGCATAAAATTAATTAATTCAGTTTAATTCAGTTTATTTATATAGCACCAAGTCACAACAGAAGCACTGTGCAGCATATGTGATGATCCAAAAGGATGCTGAGTGAAACTTCAGCCGAAGCTCCAGCCAGTGGGTAGAGGACGTGCCTTGAGGGGGAACAGCAGCAAAATATCTACAGTGGGGGGAAAGTGAAGTGCAGGAGGTTGTCCAGAGGAAGAGTCCAACATTGAACATTAGATTCTTGTTTAACCTGACTCAACCTTGCTGGATTTATGTTCCTGGATTATAGAGCATGCATCAGGACATCCAGTGGAAGAGGTTAGTCAAGAAGAAATAAGACCATGAGAGGACTGAAGAGAGGAGACAGGAATATAAGGAGATGGGGCGTAGAGCAAAGATGGAGGTAGCAACGGCAGAGCAGAAGGTGTATGATGAGTTGTATGGGAGGCTGGATGCTAAAGAGGGTGAGAAGGACTTGTACTGTTTGGCAAGACGGAGGGATCAGGCTGGAAAGGATGTGCAGCAGGTTAGGCTTATTAAAGATAGGAATGGTAATGTTCTAACAAGTGATGCGTGTGATGGGAAGATGGAAGGAGTACTTTGAGGAGCTAATGATTGAAGAGAATGAAAGAGAAAGTAGAGTAGAGGTCACAGAAACTGTGGACCAGGAAGTGGAAAAGATTAGTGAGGATGAAGAATGGGAACGAAGTTGGACTCCAGAACGTACCATTGGAGGTATAGACATGTCTTGGAGAGATGGGAGTGAGTTTTATGATGGCATGTTAAATAATCGGTGCTGGCACTGACCACCAAAGCCCCCACATAAGTTTGTTTTGAAATAATCAAATCAAAATGCAGAAGCAGAGCATAGAAAAACTAAAAAGCTGTTGTTTCCATGTGAACTAAGAGCATGCTCCAGGTGCTGCTAACCAAATGTGTTTCAAGGAAACATTGAAAATATGAACACGTCTAGAACAGCTGAAACTTTGACAATCTGCTCGTGATCCAGCTCACTATAAGCAAAAACTCCTAGAACGATCTTAGTGAAGTAAATGTTACCATTTATGAATCTAGAAAAGGGTATAAAGACAGTTCGTAATACTTTTGAAGTTCTTCTTCTTCCTTGCAGAAAAACTATTTACATGTTGGGGAACCATTTAAACTTTAAAATTTTCCCTAATTAGGACCTCGAACAACGTTCTGCTCTTTGTTGTATTAGGTCAGACAATTTGTTTCTGCTTTAATACAAGAGTAATTAAGCGCAGCTCCCTTTGTCTGCAGCTGCTGTTCTGCGTTCACTTCAGTTTAACTGAAGCGCTGGTTAATTGAGTTTTCTCTTTTCCACAATAGCTGTGTTTTCATATAACCACCCAAAGCTGCATCTGCTTTTTGGTGACAGCGTGTGGAAACAAAACATGAAATCAGCCTCACGTCCAGTGTTTCTAGATACTGCAGTATGAGACGCATAACCTTGTGAGAATGTTTATGGGAATTAAAAATACTCTGTGAAAGACATTTAGAAAAATACACACTGAAAGTACTTTTGCTGGCGTTGCATTTATTTACTGTAATAAAGTGGGAAACAGCCAAAAATGTCATATCAAGGGCCCTCTCTCCCATTTTTCTTAGATGCAGCTCAACTATCCATCCTTTGGTTCAAGCAGTCTTATACTACCATCAGGTGGTCAAAAAAGGTACTACATGCCAAACAAATCAACATTTCTTTTAAAATTTGACAATTAATTATTGTTAAATTTCAAACAATATTATCGTTTATCTCAATAATTTCTGAGACAATTAATCGCCCAGCAAAATTTGTTAACGTGACAGGCCTATATGTGATCAGAAAATGCATTTATAATGGGATTTCTATATGGTTGAGTTTCCCGCTAAGGAACACTAAAGGGTAGTAAAGTTACGTTGAGTTTACAGGAACCTTTGAAACAGTTCTGTCAAAATAAAATACAAGTTTGAAGGATTTGTAGGCTTTGTCATGAATGAGTGTCAATCGACAACACACACACATACACATACAAAATACATGAAGACAAACAAAAATAAACACGTGGCCGATTTTTCCCCTTCCAAGGGTTAAAACCTGTTCACTGGTTAATTAAATATTTTACTAACAAACAGGGAAAGGAACACAAACATGCTTTAGCGCCAGCCTGTTGAAAGCCAGCTATAGTGTTTATCGTGGTTATGATGGCTCTGGCTCACTTCAGCTACAACTCCTGAGTCATTTATTCAAACAGAAATCCTTTAATAAATAATCTGCCTCTGCGAAGCACTAAGATGTGAGTTATTGTGGTATTTCCCAGAGCAAAAATTATGTAACCGACATCACATTATGCAACTCTAACACACAAAACCATGTTCTCTCGCCTGAACGCACACCCACCCACGCGCTCACTCGCACGTGCACTCCAGCGCACACACTGAAACACACCTTGTTCTGCTTGAGGGCTCCCTTCTCCTTCATGTGAGGACAGTCTTTGCCCGTGATAACAGCTTTGATATCAGCTACAGGCACTGCAGAGAGGACAGACGTGACTTCATGACAACAAAAACAACTCTCTGGAAACTGTGTCAGCCCACATGGGTCCCTGGTTAATCCAAGTCATTAAAACTTCAGCAGGACGTGTGTTATTTTTACATTTATTTAACAGGAAGTGCATATTTAAATAAACGACTTCCACTGCAAGTCGCAGGAACTCCTCTGGAAATGCAAAATGTACATTTAAAAAGCATCGACAATCAAATGTTACGCTCACGTTTGTCCTGTAAAGAGTCGTGGGGAACCTCGCCCTGGGGGCTCTCTTCCAGATCTCCGTAGTGCAGGACTTTATGATTCGGGGACAGGCGGCAGTACCAAAACTTATCTGCAGCACAGGACAGAAGAAAAGGAGGACAGCGGGGAGCGAGAGACAGATTTAGAGTAGTTACGAAAGAAGTAGCGGCTGGCAAAAAGACACCATGTGGGTACGGATCTGCATGAGTCATGGACAGGAGAGAAAATTAGCTGCCTTGAGAAAAATCTACAGATGGGCCCACGATGCTCTCCACGAGGGAGGGAGCACGACGGGCGACAAAACAGTCGGTTTTCATCATTTCAGCAGCCGTTCTGCAGAAATGCAGTGTAAACATACGAGTCAGGAGAGAAGAGGCAAAACTTTGACTTAAAAGAGACCAAAAAAAGTTTTAAACGTCACGTTAACTTTAAAGAACAAATTCCAAGCACATGTCAAGCAAAAAAAAAAAGAAAAAGAAACATACAATGCCTTTTTATGTCCGCCGGATGCAGGATAAAATATTTGTATGGATCTCGGTATATATTTGAGATTGTTAAAAGTGATTTTTTTTTTTAAAGAATATGAAAAATAGCATAATAATTTATATGAATCAATGTTTGAGTTGATGTAGTCTTTAATTTGGTGTAGTTAACTTTTATTGTTGAGTATATTTGGATAAAAGGGGCAGAGATTATAAGATTATTCTTCATCTGCTGCCTTTCATTTTATTTTGAATGCATGTTTTTATTTTTCGAGTTGTTGACTTGATTTTAATGAAATGAATGAATTTCAATAAATAAAAAATATGTATGAAGAGTAAATGCACGTCTTTATTGCTGCAACCTGCTTTCATTTGATTATTAACGTCTGTTTCACTAAAAATAACTGTGTTGTGTTTGAAATTACACAGAAAAGCAGCACCTGATCACAGAAACACTGGTACCACTTTACAATAAGGCTCCCAATGTAGATGGCTAAAACATAGTTTATATTTATGATATTAATCCTCTATAAGAACTTTATAAATCATTAGTAACTGCTTATTAAGCATTATTTAAGAGTGACAGAGACAAAACTGAGCAGATTCTTGCCCAATTTATTCATATATTTCATTTAGTTGTTATATTAAGCGTTTCAGATTAAGTTACTACCTTGTAAGCACAATAAGCATTTGTAAACCTAAGTTTTTTTGGGATATAATATTAGTTGTATGGCAGAAACTTATAATGCAGTCATAAAATACAATATGATATGCTAAATAAATAGGTTTACAAATGATTATTGTGCTTACAAAGTAGTAACTTAGTCTGACATGTTTAATACTCTAGATTAAATACATAGGTGCAGATTTAACTCACTATTGGGCAAGAAACTGGTCAGTTTTGTCTCTGTCACTCTTAACTAATGCATAATAAACAATTATTAATGACTTATAAAGTATTTATAGGTATGTTATTAATCCTCTAAACTATTTATTAGCATCTATAAGGGGAGCCTTATTGTAAAGTGGTACAGAAAAATTATTTTTATGAAATCTACCAACCATTGCTCAGATTCAATATAAACTCAAATATGGCTAAAATAGTCAAAAATAAATAAAACTGCTTAATCCTGAATAAGAAATCTGAACTCATGTGGTCCAAAAGAGCTCACAGAATAAGAGAACAAACTTTTAGTTGTTTTAGTCAAAAACATACTGTTGTTGGTCTATTTATTTCACATTACACACACTTTAAGCAACAAAATGTTGTGTTTTTAAATATTTTTTTCTATTAAATGGATGAAAAGTCACCATTCAAGATGTAGTAAAATAATAAAAATTATTTGCACGAGTTCGTCGAGGGGGATTGATCCAGTCCATCTCTCGGCTCGTCGTGTCGGGGCTTTTAAAAATTTTCAGTCACTTCCCACGCAGTCGTCCTCGTCTCACTTTGACCTTTGATGTCACTTCGTTGGTTTAACGCTCTTCTTCTTTTCAAACCAATCAGTCCGACCCAGGTTTCTTTAAAACTCATCTGTGTTTCAGTCATGCTGACTTTTGCACACCTCTTAAACCCCCTGCTGAATCCTGAGGAGGCTCATGAGAAACCTCTGCCACCTCAGAGTTCAGACTCGGGGAGATTCTGTTTGATCCGCGCCTTTCATCGTCATCGTCTGCTCTAACGATCCATGGGAGTCTAATGGGCAAATCTAATCTTTACATTAATGCACATGAACACTGTTGAGGCTGCTTGATGCAGAGATTATAAATGAAACGTGAAAACAATACATCAAAACACCGGATCTGGACTTGTAGTAGTGATACGTGGACAAAATTTAAACAAACTATAAAACATAAAATAAAATTAAAGGTGAATGTGATTTCAGTGAAAGGTGAAAAATCCCAGCCCCGTGGAGCCTCTATGGCTCAGACAGTCTTCACAGCAGAAAGAAAAGTTTAACCGGGTCAAATAAGGTCGCACTTTACACGACTGAACTGGAGTTGTGATTTCTATCCTCCAACGTTTTCTACACAGTTCAAGTTTTATGATTTTTGCAGATTGTACGATGGTATATTCAGCTGACAGGTGATGTTACACTAACCTTCCAGCTCCCACAAAGACAAATTATACTTCTTTATTTTTTGGATCTAGATTGCTACAAAGCTATGTTGGAGTTTGGAGCAGCAGCAGCCATCACTTCAACACTTGCTCTTCTCAAGGGCGGACATCTCCTCTCATTTTCCGCTTTGCTCTTGCTTTGTCTTGTCTGTGAAAATGTCTGAGAGCCTCTCTTCTACAAAAGCTTCTGAATCATAACTATGGACTTCAATTTGGTCAGTTGGTCCCTCAACACAACTGATAACATTTCTTTAAAGAGAAGACAG
>JARVGV010000630.1:14640505-14652045 GCA_031762435.1 Hypsolebias longignatus | reverse complement strand
TTCGTGAAGTTATGATTGTTTTTTAGTGGAGCATACAGCTTCTTCAATACAAATACATGCGCTGGGAGCGAGAAATACACCCATCCAAGATGGCGGCCGCACGGAACGTCCACTCCAATATGCAGCTCTAGTCCGTAGGGTATCTCCTGTACATATCTATGCCCACACCTGCCTCCACCCTCATTTACCCCACTCTGGGCCCTTGAGCAAGGCACTTAACTCCACCATCTGCTCCCAAACTGGTCTCCCTTGAAAATGAGTCCTCGTGACTCGAGACTACCTGCATAAATAAAAGTTAAATAAAAATAAATAAATAAATGAAATGCTAATGTGGAACATCTCTATGCACGTATTGACTGCATTTTATACTAAAAGTTTTTAATGAGATTCTTACAGCTGCAGTTTGGTGTGAAAGATTATATGTGTTTGTGTATGTGTGTGTGTGTGTGTGTGTGTGTGTGTGTGTGTGACATTAAGCCAGACAGCCCCAAAAACGATGTGGTGATTTTCAGCATGAAATTTAACTTAAAGCACAATTTAAAAAAAGAGGGCAAAACAAACCAACAAATGGAAAAAAAAAAAAAAAAAAGAAAAAAAAAAACCTTTCGCAATAGAATAGTGAAACTATGGAAGTAAATATGTGTCGCTAGGATTTGAATTACAAATGCCATTGATTTTTTTATATTTTATGATTGCATTTAATTTTTCAGGGGTAAAATATATTCAGAATATAATTTAACCCCCCAAAAATCATTGTCATTATTTCTATATGTTTGAAATTTAATTTGTTATTTTCACTTCAAGCTAAAAATTCACATTATTATTCCTAAGTAAGCACATTTCCAATAACTGTTTTTCAGTTGAACTTTTCAGTGTTAAAAAATTTGGCATATAAAACGTCTGAAATTCAGCATCTAAAAATTCAGTGTTTAAAAAGGCAGGGTTACTTCAGGTCACAGACATCAGCAAAGGATGTCAGAATCCAACATCCACATCCACTTTCTTAGTCACGTAACTTTTCACTTGTCGCGCTCATTTTGAAGGAAAACAGTATCTCTGAGGCGGTCATGGAAGCTAACGCTAACTCAACAGTGAGTTTAATGCTTTCATTTTCCTATAGTATGTTTTTTTTTTTTTTTTGCACATGAAGTTCAATACTACAATGAAGTATTAGGGCCGTCATACTATCAAACTTCATGTGTAATAAAAAAATAAATAAAATACTACAGAAAAATTAAAGCATTAAACTCACTGTTGAGTTAGCGTTAGCTTCCATGACCGCCTCAGAGATACTGTTTTCCTTCAAAATTAGCGCGACAAGTGTAACGTCACGTGACTAAGAAAGTGGATGTGGATGTTGGATTCTGACATCCTTTGCTAATGTCTGTGACCTGAAGTAACCCTGCCTTTTTAAACACTGAATTTTTAGATGCTGAATTTCAGACGGCAAAATTGAGCCAGTGGAATCTCAGGAGACTGAAAATGTTGACTTTGAATTTTGAAAGGTTGAATTTTTTTTTTTTATATATGCCAAATGTTTTAACTCTGAAAAGTTCAACTTAAAAACAGTTATTGAAAATGTGATTACTTAGAAATAATAATGTGAATTTTTAGCTTGAGGTGAAAATAAATAAAATTTCAAACATATAAAAATAATATTTTTTTGAGGTTAAAATGTATTCTGAATATATTTTAACACTGAAAAATTAAATGCAAACATAAAACATTAAAATTTCAGTGCCATTTTTAACTCAAATCCTAGCGACACATATTTACTTCCATATAAAACAGCCAAGAAAAGACGTCCTCAATAGACCAGAACCTTAAGAGGTGTTGGATATGTCAAATATGCTTTTATGTTTATATTTGAATCATAAAAATAAACAAAAAATGATATTCAGAATTAACTTACCTCACTTTTACTCTGGGCTAAACAGGACAACTGTTTACAAAACTCAGATGAAACATTTGAAACTGGAGTGTTTAAATATTTATTTTACAACTTGTCTATAAATTTTTTTTAATAAAAGTTTATTTTACTTATTCAATTATTTTATTCTTCAATTATTTTCCTCATTACACTTTTTCAGCTTTCTATCCTAAAAAAAGAAAAGAAAAAAAAGTACTAATTTATCCAGACTCACCTTGTTAAAGTCTTCACTCGTGGCCCTCATCTCCTTCCAGGTCTTGTTGAGCAGTTGGATGCAGATGCAGAAAAACTCACTGACGGAGCGATCGTGAGTGAAGAACATGGGATGAAAGTCGTGGCAGTTTTCGCTGGCTGCGGACAAAACAGATACAAACCGTCTGCCGTTAACGAAACGAGCCACTTAGTGAGTTACAGCAAACTCAGGACGGGACAAAATGTGGCGCAACATTGTAGATTGTCTCTTTCAGAAGGGTGAAAATATATTTTCACGTTAGAAAAACATGCCAACTAATCTCACATTAGTCATAAATGTAGGATTTTCTTTACAAACACCAAGAATGACCATTTATTAAAGCTTAATAAATCTACTCCAACAACTTGGCCCCAATTTAATTCATGTTCAGATAAAGAAAAATCCCTCCTCCAACACTAAAAGCACATTTCAGTGGTAAAACGAGTGTAACTGGGATCTTGAGTACCGTATTTTCGGACTAGAAGGCACACTTAAAACCCTTTAATTTTCTCAAAAATTGACAGTGAGCCTTATATATTAATTCTGGTTGAACTTACTGACCTCAAACTGATTGTATGTGATTATTGTGAATGAGTTGAATAAGGTTTGACTTATCTGACTGTTTTGTTTCACCTACTGTGCCTTGTAATCCAGTGCGCGTTGTGTACGAAAACAGACCCGCACCTTGTGCATTATAATCCAGAGTGCCTTATAGTCCGAAAAATACGGTATGCACTTTTGTTCCACCTCATGTACCGTGTGATGTGAATGACAATAAAGGCCCCTTGAATAAATACAAACGTGTCCCAGAACAGCTGATTATCACATTCAGTAAGGCAGAAATGTCCTCACAAAACAACAAACAAACAAAAAAATGTCACAGTCAACAAAATACCAGTACTCATGTTCTTACACCAATAGACACAGCATGTATAAGCTTAGGTTAAAAAATAAATAATAAAAAAAATTAAAAATTAAAAACTAATCGTCAAACAGACTGTATAGACCAGAGGTGCCCAAAGTGGGGCTCACAGGCCAAAGTTGGCTCGCCAAGCCATTTGAGTCGGCCCGCTAAGCTGTCCTCATTACTATATTAAAATTTCCTTTGAAGAATCAATGTGTTTTCACTCATTCATTCCACCCATTGATTCAAGGATACAAAGTTCTTTATCATTCCACCACATGTGGTACAACAAAACTATGTATACAGGGTACAGGTTGACTTTAATAACTGTATAATAAATAAATGGACTTTACTTAAAGATAGATTTGCATTTCATGAATTATATGTTTTCATTTGGCCCACAGCCCTCTGATAGATTTTTAGGGAAAAAAGTTTGGGCACCCCTGATATAGACCGTGGATAAGTGTCAGAAAATCTACTTTGTTCTTGGCCTCACTCAGACTAACCATACTGAGCAAAAGGAACCATTTCTCTAAACTGAGTGTTCAAAACAAAGTGAGCAGAAACCAGTTCCAGCCTAATTAAATCGTGATTATTACTATTATTTCCAAAACCAGAGATGGTTTAGTTTCTTTATTAGCGAAGCTCTGAGTCATTTCTCCTCCAACATCTGTGCTGGAGCGTTGCTGACGTACAAAGACGGAAAGACGAGGCTCGAGGACCTCAACTATATTAACCCACAGGTACAATAACGAGGCTCGACATTCATTTGAACTGCATTCGTCTCCCTCTCGCCTCGCACAGATGAGTGGCGGCCCGGAGCCAAAGGTTGCTTCGTTTAAAGGGTTTTCGAGTGGAACAGTGGGGGCACCGGCCGCCACGAGGAGCCGAGAAATTGGACGGAAGAGGTCAGGCAGCAATTGAGACTTCACGCTGTAATGAGTGACGCCACCGGCCCACGGGCAAAGCCACCTGGGTCGTGATTTCCAGTGATGAATTGAAGATTACAGAAGGGTGAGGAGGAGATAGGGTGGGATTTGCTGTGGGTGCCGGTAGTTGATAAGAAAACTAATGAAGGTGAATCAAAACAGATGCTGACAACCTGCTTAACCAACAGTTTTCTCCACTGGCAAGAGAAAAAGAAAACTCATTCAATTTTTTTTTTTTTCTTGGAAAGCCTGAAGTCAAGGCAGCCTCTATGTTTACTTGTGGGTTTATTGATAAAACCAGGCAGCCTGGAGAGGGGAAACAACATGTCCAGGTTCATTTGGGAGATAGACACGGAGACATCTCAAGTGACCGCAGAAGTCCCTCCTGCTTGAGTCGTGCTGAGCCACAGACATTTTGTTCCCTCTCACATGCTTAAAAAAAGTTTTTAAAAAGTGGTGCTAAAATGCAACATATACTTTTGGGGGAAAAACATAAATTTCAGCGCAGTTGAGCTTTTTTGACTCATAGCTGGTTTATTTTTGACTAGAAGTAGTTAAAATGTTTTCATCTGTTCTCCTGGTGCAGAACTTAACTAAAAACGTTTTTAAAATAAAGATGATGCTCGATTTGCAGAAACTGGAGGCTTTGAATGGGAAGTTGAACAGTGATGAACACTAATCAAATGATCAATTCCTCTTTTTTTCTCAAATTTCTCAATTTCTCTTTTTTTTTTATTTTTAGCACCATAAATGCTTTCCAGCATGTTGAACCAGTCTCACCATTGCACAAATTATTCACCTTAATGGAAACGTGCAAGTGCAAACTCATGTTTTGGTGATTTGGTGAGGTCCACGTGACTTTCAGAGCCTTCAAGAGTCAAAGTTGACTTCACAATAAGGACTACTGATGAATCAACCATCTGGTAAACCTGCAAGATTTAGAGCACAAATACTGAGAATAGAAGAACTCATGCCATTCGGTGGAACTTCATGCAGCATTAAATACTTTCAAAATAAAATAAAAATTTTAATTTTAGTTTAGACTTGTCAGTTGTACTGATCATTGTACATTTTTGAGTGTTCAACCTTCAGCTAGGGAATTAAAATCCCACTTAGAGCTTTTCTGCAACCACAGCTAATGTCAATTTATGACCAAAAAAAAAAAATTTTAATGTTTATGCACCTGCAACTTTAAATTCTATTACTTAGTAAAAATGTCTACATTTTCTGTTCTAAACTGTATCCCCTGATCTTAAATCATCTGAGCAGGATGGATTATCTGACACAAGCACAGCTCAGAGCAGCTGGACAGATCTGACCTGGAACTCCATTAAAGTCACAATTTATGAATGTTTTTGGGAAAGCATATGGGTGAGCAGAAACAGTATGAACGGACTGTTACTTTGTCCTCCATCATTTCATCCATCTGCTTAGCCAGATGTTCGATGTCTGTGACTCAAAGCCAGTAACTTGACTCCAAGAGGACCAGTTTGGGCTATTATCAACCATATGTCCAAATGGGTCAGCAGAACCTAATGTTTTATCAGTACACAGAAATTATTTTCATTGTGTTACACTAAATATATACCTGTTGGTGCAACAACACAACCTAATTCATGGTTAATCATGACACATATTTAAAATCACTACTTTTTACCCCAAAGTCCCCAAACTGTAATAAATACACTTTTACCACCTCAAATATTTGCAGTTACTTACAACCTAACAATAGGATTTATTTTTTATTTTTATGTTTTTGGAATACATATCTTTATTACAACTTTGACTAGATCAACAATTGACAAAAACATTGAAGTTGATGCAATTTCATTTTTTGTAGAATTAGTTAGATAAAAGCAGTGTAATATGTCAGGATTACGTCACACCAGAAAAATGTGTTAATTATGGGAGTGAATGGGACTAAATGGGTCCAGAGGGTAAAGTGTATAAATTATGAAGTTGATTTCTATACACCTTGCAATGGAAGGGATTAAAAATATATAACAAAAAACTAACATATGCCAAGCTGGATACAGTTTGTCTTTAAATTGACTGATGCTTTGAGAAACAAAATAAAAAAAAAAAAAATAAAAAAAAAAAAAGGCAAAATGTACACATTTGGACCCCCAAGGCACAGTGGTGGTTTATTTTGATGTGAAAGAAAATTTAAAAACCACAAACAATGCTGTCAACTAAAAAAAATTGGTTCTGTTAAAAAATATTCTGGTAATTCTTGTATTAATCCCTTCTAAGTGGATCAGTAATTACCTTGCAACTTCATCCTAAAAGGTGATGCAGGCAGGAAAAAGTTAAATGTCAGATTTTTTACTTAAAAGCTGAAATAAAGTCATTATTTGTGCTTTGATTACTTTTTTCCACATCAGCAGCTTCTTCACAAGCCTCTTTCACCAAAGAGGTTCAAAGTCTTTCTATGCTGACTGAACTGCATACATCAGTACAGTAATATCAAACATCACCACAAAGAGCACAAACAATTGAATCTCCGCTCTGACATCCGTTGGAATGAGGTCAGGCCAACGGTATCTCAGTGACTTCACGGGCAACTAATGTTTTGTGTATAAATGTCGGACATCCATGATACAAATCTGAAAACTAACACGCTAATTACTCAGCTGGCGACCAAACGGGACACGGCAGAGGTGAGTAAACGTGTGAGTTGTGTAACGGTGCGCTTCTGCATGGGTGAGACAAATAAAGAATAAACGCACATGTGGGCTGAACCCCACCCTGACATCTGTCATGAGCCTCTGTATGTGCATGTGTACACTAAGTGGGCGAAACAACCCTCAGTCACCTTGCAGCCCCACGGCATGATGAACACACAGTGAAAAGTGCCGTCATCGCTTTAATTACCAGCATGCACAACTGGTACAAGGAGAGAGGGTGGAGCAGCGTCAGCAGCGTCTTTCTGGCCCAGTCACTGTTTGTGGGAACATACAGGATGCTGAGGCAGCTGGTACACAGAAATGCAAACCAGAGGACGCTGGATGACGTGGCAGCCAGACTGTGTGCTTCTCAAGCTATGAGCTACAGTACTAATTCCCTCATTCAACCTTTATTTATACAGGTTAGTCTCATTGAGTCACGAGGACTCATTCTCAAGAGAGGCATGTTTTAGACAACATATGGAGTACAGACAACAATACACAACAATAAAAAGCCATTAACATAAATGTAGTGTTATGAAAACAATAAACTCAAGGTGCCATATAAAACGTGGTAAAATACAAAAACAAGAACTTGTTTGCTTTGATGTTTCTATTGACCTTATCAAATGTTTGAAATCCCTTAAATAAATCAAAGTGAACAGCTTCAGTTCTTGTTTAAAGGTGTTCCAGGAGCAGAGTAAGAAAAGGCCTTTTTGCTAAGTTCAGTCTGCACTGAGGGGACGCTGCAGGTAATGATGTCTTGAGAGTGCACGCTGTAACTGCACTGACGACGTGACATGTGGGAAGCTGTGTTTTGTTTTGTCCCTGACTTGCTTTATACGAAGACGGATGCTTTTTTTTCCTTTCAACCTTTATTTAAACAGATAAATCACATTGAGCCTCGAAGACTCATTTACAAGTGAGATCTGTTGACAGACAATAAGTGGTGAAAAATGACACACAGGGTTTGGAGACAAAAAAAATTCCTAACATATCTGCTTTGAATATATGCTTTGAATACTCACATAAAGAGCGGAGCTGAGCTGTCCAAATGATCACCACTTGGTCGTGAGTTAGATCAGATGGCGGGAGAAAATCCAAATGAGTAGTGAAGGTTTGCTGGGAACAACTGGCATAAGAACCCATCAGAAGAATCCTCAACTCACACTTCTGAGAGAACTTCAACCGCAGCCTAGTAAAGGGCGGGGGCCATTGAATCCAAGTGTGCCATGTTCCATGCCTCCAATGTCAAAGCGCCTGCCTTGAACTGTGGCCGGAAGGTTGTCTGTGCTTCTTGCAGCAGTCATCCTTTAACTCTGTAGTGTAAACCCCTGTCTTAGGAGTCTGTCAAGCTGAAGAAGAAGGTGTTGGTGTTGTTAGCTGGTAGGACTTCGGAGGCAGCTGAGGGGTACTGGCCAGCCATGCAAGCTGTAATCTAGAAAGGCGTAGTCTGTTTATAAAAACAATCTATCATTTCCAAAAATTTTTTTTAGAAAGTTCTCAGAAATGTTCCACCCCTTTGATACGCTATTGCAATACCCCCACTCATGATCTGATCAAGAGACTACTATTAGTGCAAGAAACTCTGAGAAAATAACAGCTGATCTAACCAATATTCTCCCTTTCCATTATTCTATCCTGGGTGTCTGCAGGTGGTGATAAACTGTGCCATTCCCAAGGGGCTGAAGTACAACCAGGCCACGCAGACTTTCCACCAGTGGCGTGATGCTCGACAAGTCTATGGCCTCAACTTTGGCAGCAAGGAGGATGCCAATGTATTTGCCAGTGCTATGATGCATGCATTGGAGGTACTCAACTCCCAAGAGACAGGTGAGATACTCCCCTATATTTTAGAAGGACATAAAGAAGACTTGATTTACTATCAATGGATGAATTAGCCCAAGCAGTTTTAAGTTTGCTTGTTTGTTTATATGTTGGGACATGTTGAAATAGGCACATGGCTTTATCATATGTAACTGAAGCAGATGTCCATTTTGGAACTTTGTTTCACTTTGCTTTTTGATAATGTTTAATTAGTTTAGGCACTAAACAACCTGTAAACTGATTGGGTAGTTTATTTTAAGTATAGTTTTCATGTTTTTCTCAGTGACCAAAGTAATGAGTTCCACTACAGTGTAGGACATTTAGCTCCCATCTCAAGGCATCTTTGAGTGTGTACTCCATGTAGTCAGTCAGCTGTTACTTTGTTGTGTTTTTACATTTGCACATTATGTACTGTACAGCTGTTTGCTATACTTAAAACTGATTATATTCAAGGATAATACAATACCTCATTTCATCTTGTGACAAAATGGTCACTGTAAAGGAGTTTCAAAGTGCAGTAAATAATAAAAACCATGCATCAGATGTGAGCCCTTTTGCCTGAAGTACATTGCAGGTTCTCTGAATTTTGAATCAGTTTTTCAGAGTTTTCACTCACTCCATAATTCAAGGATTCAAGGATTTTTTATTGTCATACCAGCTCACATTTGCATGTTAACGGTGCAAAATTTGGACTCAGGTCCCAGATCAAGAAGCCTAACAATGAACAAATAAATAAATACAAAAGAGTATAAATATATACACATGTACACACACACGTATGTGTGTGTGCGTGCGTTCGAAAATAAAGTTTAAAAAAATGTAAGATGAGGCTGAATTTAGTGCAGCACTGACAGCGGCTCTGAATGCCCTCAGCTTTCTGCTTGTGGGGTGGGGGGGCTGCGGGGCTGCTCCCCAGTCGCAGCCTCCCTCTTCCGTGCCACAAGGTGATGCAGGTGCAGCCGCTCTCCACCACACAGCGATAGCTCCTCAGGACAGAGCCCTCCCAGCTCCCAAGTCCAGCTCTCCGCAGCTTCCTCTTTTCACAAATACACAGAGTCCTTCCCCCGTGATTGTCCTGACCGATGGTTACGATCCGCTCAGAATAACTGAAGACCGTTGATCTGGAAGGCTGAATGTTGTTGTTAAGCCAGGTTTCTGTTAGGCAAAGAACAGCACAGTTCTTCATCTCTGTAGAAACACTCATCCTCAGATGTAACAAATCCACATTGTTATCCAGTGAGCGGACACTGGTCAGAAAGAGAGTAGGAATCAGTGTTTTTTCTAGCCTTTAGCAGGGCCAACACATAACCCCCGCCGACTGTTGCTCCTCGCCCTTACTGTGACATACTGCTGCGCCATTCCATTGTCCTCAGGAGCTGTTGTCCGCCAAGTGTGGATTTCAAACCGAATTGTCTCTGATGGCCATCAGCTCGGTTGAGCTGTACCTGAGCCACGGATCCAGCACTGATCCAGCTCCTAAAAAAAGCCTCATGGGAATTAAAATAAGGCTTAAACACAGGAGCATGAGAAGCTGCTGCACTTACTGTGCGCAACCTTAGCAACCCAAAATTTTGTCATCTCAATGTAAGACTGGAATTTACCAAAGTTGACAAGCTGCAGAGCTTCTGGGAGAATGTTCTTGGGGCAGACGAGACATAACTGTAGCTTTATGGCAGCAAGACCCATCAGCTCTATCATCTCAGATTAAAACAAAAAATGAAAAATACAAATAAAAGAACATTGTATCTACAGTAAAGCATGGAGAATGCTTGGTTCTGTTCTGGAGCTGCTTTGCTGCTTCTGATACAGAGTCTCTTGAAACTGTGCAGGGTACAAAAAAAAAAAAAAAACTATCAAAGCATTCTGGAGGGAAGTGCACTGCCCAGTGTCAGATTGCTTGGTCTCAGTCACAAGTCATTGGTCACAGCTACAACACCCAAAAATGACTAGGAACTAAACACTGGACTATTCTAAAGTGGCCTTCTGAGCCTTTATGTAAATCCTGTGAAACACCTGTGGAATGAGGTGAAATATGATTAGACTCATTATTCTGATGGCCCAAAGAAACATTTGGTGTACTTGTATGGAAGGGCTAAAATAAAAAACAATAAATAAATAAATACATACATAAATAAACAAATAAATAAATAAATACATAAACAATAATAAATAAAAAATGAGCAAGTACCTGAACTTAAACATCACGTTAGAAGTGATGCACAGACATGATCTGACCACATCTGTACATATACAACATGTTCTGGTATAGTCTCAGATGTATGTAAACTTTCTCTTGTCTGTACCATAATTTTTGATCCACTTGATATTTAATGAAACTTGATGCACATACTGTATGCATCATCACTCAACGGAGTGTCATATACACTTATATCACCCCAGTTCCAATGTCACAAATCAAGGTCAAAGTTAAAACAAGGTATTTGCTTGTCTGGACAATAATTTACGATACATTCCAAATAATTCAACACAATTTCGTACAAATTTGTACCACCACTAGATGTGTTGGTACACTTTTCATCACCCCAGATCTAAGGTCAAAGTCACAAAGCAAAATCAAATGTCAAACAAAGTATTTTCTCTTCCTGGCGACATTTTTTGATCCAAGATAATTTAACAAAACTTGATACATGTATGCATCACTACTAGATGGAGGCTTGAACTCTTTTCTTCAACCTTGCTCCAAGGTCACTGCCATATTGGTTTTGCTCTGTACCCATTAGATGCATTTCTCTGAATGTGATACTCTCAGGCCCAGGCCTCCCTTGCAAAAGAGATTTGTGATCTCAATGGAATTTGCCTGGTTAAATAAAGATTAATAAATAAATAAATATTAATGAAATGTCATGAACAGCATGTATTGCTTTGCATTTTTCAGTGTTAATTATTCAATAACGTTTCTTGTGAAGCCAGTAGTGCAAGAAAGGACATATATTCCAAACGTGGCATTTCTCATATGCCTCTTATCCACAGGGCCTGTTCGGGCTGGTTCTTGTAAGGTCCCATTGTGGCTTATTTGGGCCGGTTCCTGTGG
>JARVGV010000630.1:14628717-14640405 GCA_031762435.1 Hypsolebias longignatus | reverse complement strand
TGACCAAATTGAAGTCCATAGTTATGATTCGGAAGATTTTGTAGAAAAGAGGCTCTCAGACAGTTTCACAGACAAGAGGAGACGTCTGCCCTTGAGGAGAGAAAGTGTTGAAGTGAAGTTTTCTTTCCCCTCTCCTGCCTCCCTCCTGCTTTTGCTCTTGTCCCGTAAATCTTTCTCAGAGCCGCTCTTTACACATCTTCCGAATCATAAATTATGGATCTGATCAGCTGGTCTCAACACAATTGATAAAATTTTCTCGACGAGAAAACAGGGTGCAGGAGAACCCTCATGCCCTGAAGGGATACACAATGCATACATAACTGGATTACGACAACAGGATTATCTGCATTTGGAATCAACAGGTCCTGGGATATCAACAAATTAGGAAGACGTCGGCAGCAGTTTTTGGCAATGGTGAGGCTGCCTGTCTATGTAAAGGATTGTACTGTGCTTCAAGCACTCAAGACTCAGATGCTTTGAGAGCCTGGAACTCACTGGCATGAAGGAATTGAACTTGGAGAAGGCTACAAGCATGGACCGGCGGAATGACCACAAATCTGGCTGTTTGGATTCACCATTGAATGCACCAGCAGAACTATGAAAGCAGACGTGAAAATCAGTAGTCGGCCTGCCCCAAAACGATTGTCGTTTATCTGAATATGGCTTCCTCACTTGGCCTTGGATAGACCAACTTATCTCAGATCACTCCTGGAGGATATGCAAATTATTAAGTTCTGCTCTCCCTCCCCCTAAGAACATTTGTGGGCCCTTATCAGAGCTGAGCCAGCTGATAGACACTGCACCATCTTATTAAGACTATGGAACTTTCTGGCAGTGTTCACGGACACGCTCACCACCTTTGTGCCCCATGCACTCCCATCTACCCTTGTTGTCTTTGGACGGCTGCACTGAAATGTATTTTCCTTGTGCCCAACTGTGCAATGACAAAGTGTTTTCTGATTCTGATGAAGGTGGCAGACCAAAGAGGAGAGATTCATAGATGAAGATGGACTACTGAGAGCCTAGTGTAGGGAATGAGGACCAACTGACCAATGATCACATTAGGCAAATGTGCCATGTGTAATGAACTACTTTAAACATTGGTTAAACAGTGACACTGTTTTTTTTTAAGGCAAAGAGATTTATTCCACTATAGTAAATAAATTGCATTTTGCAGATTGTTTAAAATAAAGTAAATAAATCAACAGTAAAAAGTGCTGATTAAAAAAAAAGAAAGAAAACTTTCCACATGGAAACAAGCCAAAAAGCTGCCTATAAAGTTATTTTTTATGTATATTGGCCTCAAACGATAATCATAAATATTAGTTCATCAGTGAAGCTGCTGGCAGCTGCTTTAACACAAGAACGGAACAAGAATTCACCTAAACAAAGCGGCTAATCTTGTGGGAGTGATGTGCAAATTTAAAACGATGCTTTGAGGATGGACTTTGTGAAGTGAGAAAAGATGATGGTTAATATTTTAAGAGTTACGTCCCAAACCAGTGAGGCAGGAGTGTTGTGCTTGTTCGCCTCATCTGAGCATCTCCGCCGCAAATCCACTGCTAATTAACTGAGGCAGAACAAGGTCAGTGGTCAGGATCTCTGCAGTATGAAGGGCTGTACAAAGAAGTAGAAAATATACTACTTACACTTGTACTAGATCATTTTATTAGCATTATTAGCATTAACCTACAGTAAGAGTGAGCCCGGTCAGTGAAGTTGTAACAAACATAGATCAGATACTGTAAACAAGTCAAAGCTCCATTTCCTCTGTGGTTTCTAATTACATAATTAAACAAAATCAGCGTGCAGAATCTCTTATAATGGCCAAAATGCATTAGAGAACAAGGAACGCAAAACAACAGAGCGACAGATGGGGGGAAAGTAAAATGAGACAGGGTGCATGTAGGGAATACATCAGCGCTGCAGACTGGAGCGAGCAGAAACAAATTAATCTGCATCTGCTACTTTCTTTTTCAGATACAATAAATCTTGGGCAACTTGCACGTAGCTGTAAGTTCTGTGGGTTTATGTAGCTGCAGGTATTTAATATACTGAACCCAACTCACAATTTTAATATAGCAGATACGGGGCCTCAGCATATTAAATCTTATTCCTGAGGAATCTGCAAATAACTCCGATGGTGTGACTCACTCTTGTGCATACAAACACAATCTGTCTCCAGTCGACCCAAACACAGAGACAGTTGTTTGATGTGCATGTACATATGCTCATGCACCAAAATAATACATGTTAGAGGGTACAGTGTGATCAATTTATGAATCAAATGATAACAGATAAAAGATTAGCATCTATTATCTTTACAGTATTTGTATTTTTTTTCTTCTTATTTTAATGCAAAACAGTGGCTTAAAGTACAAAGTAGTTTAGAAGAGCAGGTTAGATTCTGTCTGCAGCATGTAAAGCTAAGTTTGGATGATAGATGGAGTCTAATAAGATCTTTATGGTACAGTAGTCCCTCGCTACTTCGCGGTTCGACCATTGTGGACTCGCTCTTTTGCTGTTTTTCAAAATAAGATTGGACACGACACACAATTGGCCATTGATGGATGAGCCACAAGATCGGCATGGATTTTTTAAAATTTAAAATAAATAGTTTTAAATTATTTAGCACCTGTGTGCAGCCCACAGTTGCAGGGAGAAGCTCCTTCCTACAGCATGTTGATCTCCTCTCTGCAGCAATGAAGTGGGCGTGGCCGAGAGCGCTGACACGTGGCAGAGAGCGGAGATCATGACATGCTGTACTCTTCAAGAGCGTTTAGAGTTAAGAAACATTGTTCAGAATATTGCAAGTGTGTGGGAAAGGTTTGAAACACTTTAATATACAGTATATATGAATGCTAAAATAAACTACTACATACTACTTGTACTACTAGAGCTGTATACCGAACCAAGGTTCTTTTATGGCACCAACCAACTGCTTCGGTCGGTGTATGGATTGAAACGTCACTCTTCTTTTGGTGTCAAGTTTCACATGACACGTGGTTTCAGCACACAGGCTGGTAAAACACAGACATATAGCAGACAGACTACATGTTTACACCCAGAGCTGTACAGAGCTGCCGTATAGCCGTATGTCTATGCTGCTGGTTACGCACACAGACGGGGTTCACATGTGCAGCGCGTGTGGCGTCGAAAGGCTTCCGTTTATGAGCGGAAAGTTGCTCCGTGTTTGTCCTCAAGGAAAGAGGAGGACCACAGCCTCCCCTCCTCCTCTCTCAGCGTCAAAATCAGCTTGTGAGTGTTAGAGAGCATGAACGGCCTAATTCAACATTCCATGATCGGACTCCTCTTCATCAAAGAACTCCGAGGACAGAGCTGTATCTGGGATTTCAGCTGGTAAGTTTACATTTGTTAGCGTTACTGCAGCTTAATACGTGCATCGCGGTGAGTTAAACTAGGATTCATGTAGCTACAGAAGCTAACTAAAGATTGACAGTTACAGATAAAGCTAAGCTTGTAAAAATGTGCTCATCCATCCGCTCAGCTGATTTAACAGTTCATCTAATGTTCACGGTTTCTCCTCACAGGAGCCTCTGACCCTGATGTGAGGAGGACAGAGACACATAAAAGAAAAGCGGCCGGGGTGGGGTGGGGGGGGGTCACAGGACAGTCACAGACTTTGTTGTTAAAAGTTTGCTGTCTTTTTCGACAGTGGAAGCTGCATGGTGGAGGTAAGTTAAGCTATAAAGGATATTGTTGACCAGTTAAGTGTTTATCTCTCAGCCTAGATAATAGTTTTTGAGCAATAATAACACAACCATGTTATTGTTGTTTTGTGTTCTGATGTCAATTATGGAGATGATAAGAGCCCTAAACTCCAGAGAACCACAGATGAGATTCAAGAAGAGACACAGATGTGCAGAAGTCTGCCATCAACCCTAACCTCAGTGAATCTAGTGACCTGGTGGTGGAATGTGTGAAACACTATGCCAATGCTATCAGACTTGACAACCAGATATCTGTGTTTGCAACAAGCATCATCCACAACCTCAGAGTGAACATGTTCTACTGATGGAGACACTGCCAGCCAGGAGCAGGCTTGTTTGTGTCCACAGAAAACAGACATGTTGATTTTTTTTTAAAGAAAAACTAAGTGAAAAGGTCCTCAGTATGTAACTGACATGTCACTGGTTTGCAACCGTTCTTTTGACCTGGAAATTATTTATTTTTATGTAAGAAAACTGCTTGGAATGGAAAAATACCTAAGTTAAAAAATAAAACAAGAAATACTGTAATGTGTAACATAATTTTCTTCTTGTTAGAATATTAATTACAAAATTGGTACCACAAAAGAACCATCCAGGAACCGACACAGAAGTGAAGGTACCGACACCGGTGCCGATACTGGTTTTTTTAGAAAGGTACCCAGCCCTCTACTACTATTCCTATTTTGCGGTTTTTCACTTATCGCAGGGGGACTGAGAACGGAAACCCCTGTGATAAACGAGGGATTACTGTACTTTATTTAAGTGGTTCTCAAACTTTTCAGGTGCTGATCCACAGACTAACACCAGCAGAGACAAGTGACCTGAACTATTGCCAGCAGAAGTGCACAAACATCATTAATTAGTTACAAAAAGCAAGTGTGAAGTAAATGAGCAGATTAAATGATTAGGACTGCTGCTGATTCTTAAATTTTTTTAACACACATATTTGGGAACCAAAAGCCTGGTAGACTAAAAAGTTTATTCACAATGACCTTTTTTAAAACTTCTGGAACTTTAATGTTTGAATTTAAACTCAAAAATACAAAAGTTTTAACTAACTTGACAGACCGGAGGCGGAGACTGCAACAAAGATGATCCAATCAGCTTGTATCAGCACAGAGTGTCTCCTTGTCACTCTCCGAGCAGAAATGCTCGCTTTAAAGAACAATTTTGATTTGCAACTTGTTTGCCATTTGTATTACATTCACAAAGATTTCTTTTGTGTGCAACGTTTGTGATAAAATAAAAATAAAATGATGCTTAAGAACCAACTATAGTCATGTTTGATCTTTGGCTGCACCAGTTTAGTCCTTCATGCCAGGAGATGGAAAACTTTGGAAGAATTTAGAAAACTCTCTGAGACAGGGAGTGAAAGAAAAAAACTTTGTATGTGACATTTCTTTAGCTGGTGTGAGCCTGAAGAGACGTAGAGGACGCTCTGTCTTTAAAACAACTACCGGTATATGAAAAAGATGAGGTCGCTGAGCGCTGAGTGCTTGTGTCACAGCTTGAGGGAGACTGGAGATCTGTCCTCTCCACTCACCATCACCTACTTGGCACATGATTAATCAAAAGAGACTTTCAGGAGAGACTCAGCTTCAACCTTGATAAAGTAATTTCTTAAAGAATCAGCTTCAAAGCGAAGGTTCTGCTGCTGATGTAACTAAACACTAATGTTCAAAGATCGATCTTTGATTTGGGACACGTTCGTGGAGTAAGCAAAAAAGCATGCCTCATATTTCATAAAACCTCTTTTTTGTAAAATCAATGTACACATTTTTCACAAATTTTATAAATTAATGGAAAACGTAGAAACTTGTTAGATTTTATAAAAACAATCTGCTAAAAATGAAACAGCTGAATGTCAGGTTTGAGAATAACTGCTCCTGCATTTGGTTGAACTCATGTTGGGTTTAATATTTTGCATGATTAAAAAAAATAAAAATGTCTATATAAGACTGTCACATTGTTTCTTTAGAATTACCTATCAATAATAAAATACTTCACTCATAGTGTCTATTATTGGATGTTAAAGAATCTGCGAGGGAAAAAGTGTTCCAGGCTGAAATATCTCACTGTAAAATATATCAGAATGGCAGATCTATTTTTTTATATCAAAATTAAACATTCTGTACAACAAACTCAATTTATTAGCTTGAAAATCAAGACAAAGAAATTAACAAAATATATATTTTAGAGGTGAGATCAGTCCACATACAGATATAACTTAAAATGTCAGGAAAACTGTTTTTTTTTAAACACATCTCTTCGAAGCACATAACACAGAGTTTTGTCTGTGTGACATTTCAGGTTGGTATTTACTTCTCAGACCCTGAGTAAAGACATGAAATGTCAGTTTGACCATCAGAATGAGAACGCTGCATGTTTCCAGTTGTTTTTAAAACCACAGCTGTTATAGCCCGCCTGTCCAAACAGCCTTTCCTCTTTACACTTTTACCGTACACGAAACAGCGACACTTTTGTCTTAAAATCAGAATATGACACTGACCTAATTTCATTTATTCCCAGTTAAACTTAAACTTTGATCCTTACCAGATTATACCGAAACATTTTTACTCTGAACCAAAGTCTAAAAATACCATCTAAACCAGGGGTGTCCAAACATTTTCACAGGTGGGCCAAAACCTAGACGATGAAAGGAGTCGCGAGCCATAAAATGTGAAATAAATAACTAAAAAAATAAAAATAGGCATACATATTTTTAGTGTTATTTTTTTTTTTTTAACTCAGTGTAAATAGTATTTTGGAAAAAGGACAAATTTATTTATTTTGGTGGAGAAGGTGTTCTAAATTTTTGTAGGTCCAAAACATTAAAAGCTTCATAAACAATAACATTTTATTACTTTATTTTTTTAAATTTAATTTATTTGAGTTTATTGGTTTATTGCCAAAAGATTGCGTTACAACAATTGGGGGTGGGCGTTTCCACTCTCTGCACACCTCAAGCAGCCACAGAGTCAGAGGAAAAGGTTTAACAGTGTTTAATTACAAAGTGAATGAATGAAGATATTTACAAAGGAGTCTTACCAGACTTCAGGGTGAGCCTCGGGCCAGAACAACAAACAAAACAAACTATTTTTCCTCCTATTTTACCACTTACCGTACCTAACAAATCAATAGTAAGAAAAATACAGGATCGTACCTGACCTAAAGTAACCAAAAACAGGAGAAAAAGCTATTAACTAAAATGGCAGCTCACCCCTACAAGAACTCCTCACAAAAACTAATTTGTTAAAGCGGCCGACAGCAGGTCAGCTGTGGCTGGTTGGGACACGCAGAGTGGATGGAAAGCGCCAACGTCATCTCCAACTCAGCTCCTCTTAAGCAGCACCTGGACACTAATCGACACAATTAGGCTTTTGCACAGTCACACACACATGCCATTTACGACGGCAGTCGTAACAACATAATATTGCTCATTTTAATTTTTTAAAATCCGTTTTCCTGTTATACCTAAAAAAAATTATATAAACATGATCATCATTAAATTTGCAAACGGTCTACATCAATCTCTCAAGCCTACAGGCCAAAATTATACCATCCTTAAAAAGCTATTGTGGGCCACTCAAAATCACTCCAAGGGCCACAAATAGCCCCCGGGCCGCACTTTGGATACCCTTGATCTAAACTACCGTGGACTTCTTACTGAGTTCCCTCTAGTTAAGCGTCAAAGACCCCTACTGATAATGAACCATTAGAAGACGTGATCCTAATGTGAGAAGTGTGCTGCAGTCAATACTGAGTGTGACTTCATAACTACTGTATGTTTTAACTTACCTTAGTAAAGACCTTTAAGCCACGTTTCTCAAACTGTGGTGCTCAGTATCATCTACAGGTACTCAAAAGACATTCTTGGCTTTTCATTAACCATAATAAATTGAACAGTGATTAAAAGATTAAAACATATACAGTATTTCTTTTGTTTTACTTCCAACAATATGAGCTGTTCAATAAAATTATGATCTTCTGAACCAAAACTATTTGAAACAAAAATGCAAAGAACATTTCAAGAACCCTGTGGAAACTGGAGTAGACGATAGTTATCGTCGCCACTTGAGCGGCGCTGATGAAGACCTGTAGGACCTGCTAGCAGGAAAAGATGCAAAGCAAAGAACAAATCTGACTCAAGTTATGAATCTGTATTTGTAGCTGTTGAGGTGCAGACGAAGACTCATAATGGTGGTACTTGAGTAGCTATGTGATTTCTGAGGTGGTACTCTTTACAAAGGTTAAAGAACCACTGGCTCATTTTAGCAGAATTACGGAGTTGTTCCTTCAGGCTGTATGGATTGTGGGAATTTCTTTTAATTTAAGAATGTAGATGAAATTATTAGAAAATGAAGGCCGCTCTAAAAGTTTACAGAAACAAAGAGACCCAAAATAATAAAAAGAGAAGAGGTCGCAACATTGCCGACTGTATTTAAGCATTTAGTAAAAGCATTAAAGCCAGAGTGTCAAACTCTGTTACAAAAGGGGCCAACATTAAAACTAATTTAAAACCAAGGCCCAGTTTCAGGCAGTAGTTTACCTCCAGTCAGATACCTGACATGGTTCCTTGGTTGGTTCCTTAACAAGAACGTCACCGGACTCATTTGGTACTCTGTTACTTTTTCAAAATCAAAGGTACGAGAAAAATTCAAACTTGTTTCTCTGCTTTAAAGTTGGTCGTATGAGAAGCAATTTACTTTTAGAATATCATCTTGGGGGCCATATTTGGACCCCGGGCCTTGAGTTTGACACAAAGCAACCTAAAACCAATTGGATGAAAAATGGAGCCTTGACCCTCTTTTGATGGGAATCCAATATCTTTGTCATCTTTGCTGCAGAAGACATTTTCTTGACGTGAGTTGATTCCATTTGCACCTCAGAAAAAGAATCCATAAACATCTGAGAGCATGAAGATGATGTGAATTGTGTTATGATTGCCACTGTCGCCTCATCTCAAACTAGTTAAACCCTAAAGAGAGACCTTAAACTGGGTGTCAGCTGAAGCTCGTTACCATCATCATCATCATCAAACACTGAACGAGGTCATATTTTTCAGAGGAAAGTGTTTCCATCCCTCCAACAGGGTTTGAGAATCAACGTTAACACAGCTGTCACTGTTCTGGAGGAGACATCAGTAAGATTGTTCTCCACCATGACCCCCTTCTGCATTAAAAACGTTAACGTTGATCAATGGTTTTCCAAAGGAAGACATTTAACAATATAAGAAATGTGACATAGTTGTGCGACTCAGACTTGCTCAGACCTGACTGTGTGCGTTCATGTGAGCTCTCCAAGAGGTTTGGCTCTTCGATCTCTCTTTTTTTTTGGGGGGGGGGGGGCTTCATGCTTATATATGCAGCCGTGTACATATGTAATGTGTGTGTCCGGGCCTGGACCCGCTGCGCCTCACATCCCCAGCTCTCCATCTCAGCAACGAGGCGGCACACTGTGAATCACCAAGCGGGTCCATTACTCACTGCCTGACCCTTTCAAAATAACTTCATAAATATTCCATAGGCCGACTTAAACACGGGCGACAAGACAGACACGGTCCGGCGAGCCACAGATTCCATTAAGCCACCCCACCCCATCCTGTGTTCCAGCAGAAACATGGCGGGACAATTAATCTTTTAGGGGATTTGAAGCAGGACATCAGCAAATGGGAAAGAGAAAGGAAGAGGTATGGTTTAAAGGAAGAGGACGAGGGCGACACCTTCAGAGTGATGTGAATTATTTAGACTCACTGACAACTAATTCAATTACAAAAGATGAGCTCATCTCCCCTCAACATATTTGGAAATAATGGTTTACATACATATATAAAATAAGAAGGCTATTAGTTGAAGTGATGAGTCTCTTAAGCTTATCTAGCATTAAGGAGTCTTGCATAGAATAATGCTCTTTAACCCAATTATGGTAATGTGTGCACCTTTTTGGTATTTTTGGCAAGTTTATGCAATTAAAAATAGAAACAGTTCATAAAAGCATCACTGACAAATAAAAAGAGGGTTCTTTAACACAAGGATTGAAAGGGACTGAGGTTGTGACAGTTCAGCTAAGAAGAGAGCCTGAAGAGTCAAACTCACAAAAAAATGTACAACCGCAGTAAATCCTGAATCCCTTCATGTTTTTTTTAATTCTCTTGAGAACACAGAGTGGCTGCCCGAGCATTTTCACAAAGCAAATGAGGCACAAAGACGACTCACCAGTAATCCGTCTTCTCTTTCTTCAGCTTTAATTTAGAAACAAATGTGGTGCAGAAGAGGAAAATATTATTTGTTTTAATTTTTTTTTTAAACGAAGTTAGGAAACAAAGGGAGACTACCTCAGGTGAAAGAGTTCAAGTATCTGGGCATCTTGTTCACAAGTGATGGTAGAAAGGAGCGGGAGATGGGTTGATGAATTGGGGCCTCATCCTCAGTAACGAGAGAGTTGCTTTGGTCAGTCGTGGAGAAGAAAGAGCTGAATCAAATGGCACAGCTCTCAATTTACTGGTCTGTGTACATTCCAACCTTCATCTATGGTCATGTCATGTCTATGGTCATCTAACCTGTATAACTAAAGGTTGAATGAAAAATGAGGGTTGGCTCGTGATAGAAAGAACAAGACCCCAGATGCAAGCGGCTGAAATGGGCTTTTTTTCGACGGTGGCCGGCTCAGTCTTAGAGATAGGGGCGGAGTTCTGTCATCTGGGTGGAGCTTGGAGTAGAGTTGCTGCTCCTCTGCATCAAAAACAGTCAGTTGAGGTGGTTCAGGCATCTGATCAGGATGCCTCATGGACATGTTCCTCTGGTAGGAGGCCCCGGGGAAGACCCAGAGTCGCTGGAGGGACTGTGTATCTTCTCTGGCCTGGGAACGCCATGGGGTCCCCCAGAATGAGCTGGAAAATGCTGCTTGGGAGAGGAATGTCTGGGGTTCTCTCCTGGACCTGTGACGGCCACAACCTGACTACGGACGGACGTTTATCTCAAAAATCACTGGAAGGACTTTCATGAAATTTGTGGAAAATAATCATTGGATTTACATCTACAAATAATTAGCTTTTAGAGTCTAACAAAGTCAAGATGGCTGCTACAGTTGACGAACATTAGCAAACACAAAAATTGTATATTTCGGCTAATTTTACAGATTTTGAGGTAAGACTTGTGTGGTAGTAGCTAAGAGTCAATGCCAACACAAACCTCTGGATATTGGTGTGAGAGCTGGTCTTAAAACTAACTATTGGAGTCAACTTTGAATGTCTATTAGTAAAATTTCTCATTTACCACGGGATGGATTGTAGCATAACCGTCAGAAAGTAATAAATGAATCTACATCTGCAACTGATTATCTTTGTGAATTAACTCAATTCAAGATGCCTGCCATGGCCTACAATCTATAGAAAACATAAAAATGGCTATAATTCAGCTAATTTTACCAATAGTTCGCTGAATTTGTTGTGATAGTATCTGAGAGTCATCCTGAACACATTCTCTGAGCGCTGACATTGTTCAAAATATTGCGTCATTTATAAGGTCTGACCAAAACATCTGGAACTCCATCCCCTTCTCAGCATCAGACCATTAGTTTAATTCTCTGGCATGCAAGCCATATGAATTTATCAAGGAATTTAACAGATTTTAAGCTACTAGGCAAAAACAAAAAAACAAACTGACCAGAGCAGAACATAGTCAGAACTGATAAAACATTACAGACACACTTGAACATCCTCATTAGTGTCAAGTGTTTCATCGTTTCACCCTCATAAATGTCAACATGACAGAATCAGTACGGCGCTAAAACTCATTCTTCAGTCAGCTTCCCTCTGGGAAAAACACATCCTGTGTGTGTGTGTGTAAATATACACCGATATACAGTGTACAGGTAGTCCTTGGTTTACGGCGTTCTTGGTTTACGGCGTTTCGCATTTACGGCTCCGCCCCCAGTGACGTCATCGCGCCGTACGTTG